>VZDJ01000052.1:4755831-4913872 GCA_008694505.1 Cyanoderma ruficeps
TTTTTTTTTTGTGTGTGTTCTCTCTAGAGAAAACCAGCAGTATACAATCAAAACACCTGCAAAGTTGGATTTCTTCAAAAAGCCTGTGACTTCCCTCAGTCGGGAAGCAGGAGGTGGAGCGGGATGCCGTGAATCCTTTCTGACAGCAGGTGGCAATAGCGCCCCTGTTATCGTAAAACCTCTCCTAGGCCGGCGTATCTTAATTTTCCTGGACATAAAATCGGTGATGAGTTAAGCAGAGGAAACAAAACGCATGTATTCGAGGCGTGCTTCTTGGATAAGCCGTCGATACAGCTCGTGCTTATTAAATGCCGACTCCATTTCATTATGTGCGTTCAGTGTGTGTTTGAAATAGAACAGGAGACAGGCGTGGTTTGGAAGAACTGTAAGCATCTGTTTTACTTCATAGAGGAAAATATTTTGGAGAGACCTTGCTATCAGCCTGTCTTATCATACATTTGACAGTGCAGCTGTCATCTTGACTGTGCTGATGGAGCAGAGTGCTATAAGAAACTACTCAAGGTCGTCTTGAACAATTATGCTTCGTTTCATAATATTAAATCCACTTTTAATCAGGACTTGTGGGGGATTATCTAAAGGATTGTGGGTTTTTTAAGCCGATAGTTGCAACAGTGTGTTCTCAGTCAAGATAGGCATGCAATGCTGTGGGTTTTTTTCAAGCTTTTGCATTTTAAAAAACCCGAACCAGTCAAGTAATTTCCAAATATTGGGACACAAAAGAGAAGACTTCTTTGAGGCCTCCTCTCCCTACTTACAAAATATTTGCAGTGAGAGGTCAGCTGGTAGGCTGAGATTATCCCTGTAGTGTCAATATTTCCCCCCACACTTCTCTATCCAGATGTAGGTTTGTTCTTTCCTGCCTTTCTGTTTCTAACCATGAACACATTGGGTTGTTCTGGGTTTGCACAGGTCACCATTATCTCAGTCACTGTAAGCAGCACAGTAAGGTCAGCATGGGAATTAGCATTTCTGTGCGTAACGTAATCTCGTTAAATATATGCAGTTAAATATGGAATAGGGGAAGGTCTACTTTGATTGGAGCAAGTAAGCTTTAGGTTTATCTTATCTAATTTGCTGGATGCAGAAAATGGGGTAAAAAAAGCAGTAGTCAGAGTTGATGTTCAAAACTGCTGTTGTGCAGCTGGCTGACCCTGTCTGTCTTCCCTGCATTCTTGGGCAGGAGGAGCTGCCTTTGCTTAATTCTCTTAGCTGCTGACTCTTCCACCCTTTGCTAGGGTTTTGGGTTTGCCATTTGCTGCAGGTCTTGGAAATGTTAGTCCCTTGGAATACAGCTTCCATGACTTGTTAAATAAATAATTATGGACTGCGAAATGCAGTTTAGGTTTGGTTTTGACCTATGGCTGTTAGCAACTGATTTACTGAGAAAAGAAAAACATTTCTGTTTGCAAAAACACAAGTTGCTCTCTTTAGAAATTCAGAATGCCTTTCCCTTAGAAATTAGTATTAAGGGTACAGCTTGGCTTTAAAAAGCTCCAAACTCCTTTGTGTGACCTGCTGTTACAGTCATAAAAATTAGTAATGGCAGCTAAACAGACATCAAAGGTCGGTGCAAGATTGTGAAAGCGGTGTTTGCTTGTTAATCCAGGCACAATGGCAAGTGTGTTTGCATCGTGTGCAAGGAGTAGTCACTTGTCAAGGGACCGTTGTTTGGATGTGTTTGGGAATTGTTTTAATTGCAGTACCGAAGGTGCTGCAAGGCCCTGTGCTTTCCTCACAGCAGCGGGGTGATGGGACGCTGCTCCCAGACTTCTTCCCTTCCCTCTGAGGTGACAGGAACATTCAAGGATCCTCTTACTATCTCCAGCCTGGATTGCCACTTGCACAATGCGTGTGAATGGCCGAGAGGGGACGTGGGTGGTCCTGTTTTTTCCCCCTGGGGGTGCCCTGTCCCTAACTCTTTCCTCCTGGCTTCAGAGGAGCTCTTTGGAGCTCTGCAGCTCCTCGCCTGACCCGTGCCCGAGGACCGGCAGCCTCATCAAGAAAAGATGACTCGGCTCTTGTAGGAACGATGTTGTAATGGCCCCTTGTTCTCAGATGGTTTCACCAGTGAAGCCTCTCGAGCCCGGGGCTTTCATTGTCTATTGTGTCTGGGTAGTTGAAACTTGTGGGAAAAACACATTTGGAGAACTTTTTTAGGATTATTGCTCCTTCTCTCTTTTATCACTTGCATGTCTGTGCCGCAGTAACTTTAATCTGGTGTGCAACATGAATCACTTAAGTATGTCTCTGTAGCACCTTCATTTTATGCTTGAAAGCTGGTTTCTGTCGAGTAATAAATAGAAATAGTTAATATCTGGCATGCCTAGTTGTGGGCTGCCTCAAAAAGATGGTTCTGTCAGCTATATTTGATTTGTATTTAGAATGTTTTGCATTGCAAATCCATGTTAGAAATGCTTTTTAAATTTAAAGTGTGAACCATATTGCTTTTTCAAGGGAACTGTACTCGTGTGTCATGTGAAATAACTTTTTATGTAAGAAAGAGGTGGTGTTGCTTTCAACTCTATCAAACCAGGTTATAGAGGAATGTAAGTCTTCCCTGTGACTTGATATGCCGGGTAATAGTAACTGGCAACCCATTCCCTTTACGTTTCTAAGAATTTGTGGTGTACAGGCTATTCCTCTTTTCTCATCCTGTTGGTTTCAGTCCACTTTGAAGGGATTACCTCGAGCATGATTATGTGAGGTCCGGGTCACTTGACTAGTTCTGAATTTCTACAAATCTGAGTAATTTTATTACTCTTTCTGAAATGAAAATCAAATTTTAGGATGCTTTTCAGAAGAATGGTGCATTTTACCTGCAGAGTTCACCCTAACAGGGAAGCTGAGAGAGAAAAAGCTGAGAGAATTCATTAATGGCAGCTTATTTCTTAGGTTCTGAAACAATTTTTGTTTTAGGTTGCCCATTACCTTAAAAAATAAAGCAATTAAATCAGCCTTGGAGGAGGGGTAGACCAAGGCAAATGCTTACTTCTTGGTTTTCTTTGATTCCTTGGATGAAGGCATCTCTGGCTGCTGGAGGCCAGACAATTTTTGCGAGGTCCCAGCAGAGTTTTGCCAAGAAGCAGCTCTAGCCTTGGCCATGGTTCAACTAATTACAGCCCCCCTCCTCCACTAGATAACAAACACAGCATTTCAGGGAGCTGAGTGATCAGTATTAAGGGCTGTTTCACCACAGAGAGTGATTTCTCTGTCTTCCTCCTGCCTTCTGATACAAAAGAACCCGCTCAGGAGGCCCAAATGTGGAGTTTTGGCAGGGCTTGCAGCCCAAAGGCTCTTTAGGTCAGGAGTTTACAGCTTCAGAGGCTGCAACTCTAGTTCAGACTAGTCCCCACCACCAGTAATAGATGAGATTAAAACAGAAACTGTGTCTTAAATCTGAAGTGGATCCCTGACAGACAGGACAAAGGGGTGTTTTTAGGTGGGAGTACTTATCTTTCGCTCTTATCAAAGACCCAGCAATAAGTTTTGGGCTCCTTCCTTCTTTCTTAGTGCCCATGTCCCCAGGGCTCAGTTACATGTGGCTTCTCTTCTTCTGTCAGACTGAGACCAGGATTTGAGTTGGAGAATACAGCTCAGCAATATCTCTACTGCCTTCCTCTCCTGTCCTGTCCTCTAGTGCATCCAGCAGGGCAGCTGGTGGTGACTGCAGCCTCTTATCTGCCCTTATCACTGGGGAAAAGGATGTGAGAGGGGAAGCGTGCACGGTGCTGCCCCCGTGCTTCCCCGTGAGCTGTGACTGGATGTAGCCTTGTAACTACAAATTGGTGTCTGAAATCACGACTTCCCGCCTGAGCTTTCAGCAGCCAGGGAAGATGTGCTGATGTATTAAAAATTTCCTGTTTGAGCCACTGCTAATCATCCAGGAAAGCCAGGTTTTGTTCTTCTTGGCGGCCTCTTTTAGAGAGCCAAGGCTGTTCTGCTTTGCCTCAGGGTGAGAGTGAGATGGATGGCACTTTGGTGTCTCTGCTATAGACACCGTGCCTCGGGAGTCTCCCTGGAGCACTGCTGGAGTCACTTCATATTTCATAATTCCTTGCTGACAATTAAGTCAATTTGCTGGTGCAGGCATGATGAAGCTAAGCTAGGACATGTTTCTTTTTTAGCCAAGATGCGTAGTGAAAAGCTCACTCTCTTGCTTTGATTAAATTGGAAACTGAAGTATATAGTTACCTCTCCCTAGCTTGGAACGTGAATCTGATTTATCAGTGGCATTGTCGTCCTCTCTGAACTTCTTGTTCATGATTTTTTTTTTAATTTAATTTTTTAAAAATTTATTTATTGCTTAATGAGAGCAAGTCTCAAAGCAGGCATGTCTTGATATATGGTGCTGAAGGTGGTAAAGCATCACTCCTCAATAAGAGAAGATGCAGCTGTGAGCTGGGGCCCGTGGAACTCCAGTGGGCTTGCACTTGATCATGGCAGTGGTGGAAGAGCATAGTTTCATGATCCAGGGATTTAGGAAAAGGGCAAAGGCACTTTGGATTTGTCCAAACTGAGTAGTCTCTCTCTTCCCCAGCATGGTCTCCTGAATCAAGGGATTTATTTTTTTTTTTTTAATTCCTTGGCCAAATGCAGCACTCTTCCTGCTAGAAATACTGGTTTGATTTTTAATTTTTTTTTTAAAAAAAGTTGTTAATACCTCTGTTAAATAGTTTTTCTATCTTGGGTCTAATTTTTCTCCAGTCCTAGCATGAACACAGTGCTGCAAATGTGGACTTAGTCTGGTGAGACAGAGAATGGTTTAATATCAGAAGTGGAATTTTGGGTGCTTTTTGGTTGTGGTGAAATCAGTTAATGAATTGGCTTAACTTTTTTGATTGGGGTTGTTATGCTGTTTGGACATGGGCTCTGTCTAATGATGTTTATGCACTTCAAGCATAGTATTTAATTTTCAGTATCTGTACTGCAGCATATAATATGTGTGTATAATTGCATGTTTTGTATTTTGATTAAAAAAAAAAAAATTAGCTGCAGTTTTAAGTGTTTCTTCCAGACTAGCTAAAGAAATAGTCTGAACCATCAGCAGTCTGCTTGGCATTGTGCAAATACAGAAGATAAATCCTATATAATTAGTGAGACCGAAGAGTTTTTAGTTACGATCCTGAATTTTGATCCCTTGTCAGTGCATATAATAAATCTATGAATTAGGTGAGAAAGAAAATGTGCATATGAGCAGGAAATTAAATCAGTTGTTGAACAGCCTCAGGCTTTCAATTCAACTTTGATACATACTGGTCCAGGTAACCCAGAGGGCTGGTTCTTAGCAATATTGGGGTAAATCTATTAACACAATTTCAGTGCTACAACGTTTTTATATTCCAGAAGTTTCTTTCAATTAGATCTTCTTTTAAATGCCTTTTTTTTTTCTTTTTCTGTGGAGTGTCATAATTGAATTGCCTGCCATGTAACACGCGTGCTTGTGTGAAGGTAGCTGATGGGAGAAGGGAATGGCAAGAAAGCTTGTCCTTGTTTATGGATCGTTATTACTGTTCTTTTACACCAGTGCAACTGGTGGCTCACTTCTTTCTCTTTAACACCTTGCTGAGAGGTGGTGTTAAATGTTCCTCGTTAATGGATGTAGGATTTCTATTCTCAGTTCATGTCAACTTTTTCATCTTAAGGATGGGAGATCCACATCTGGTACTTCCAAAGCATTTTTCTTCCTCCTTTGTCCAAAATATTTCCTTTTCAGAGTGCATGGATGATTCTTTTTGGTACCAACATATTATGCTTCTGAAGCTTAATACCTACATCACATATAATAGCTTGCAAGTTTAATGAAAATGCTGATTTTAAAGAAGGCATTTGTGTCACTCAAAAGATTTGAGTTTAAGCGTTGAACCTGGAAAAAGCTGCACAAGTTCTTAAATTTAGTGCAGGCGTAGTCACGTTCACTTGGGAAGGATTGTTCATACATAATTTAAGGACATATAAAAGTCTTGAAAAATGATGTGTTAAAGGACTATTTCTCATTGAAGCTTTTTTTCTTTCCCCCCCGGTATTTAATAAAAAGGCACTAAGTTTCGTTCTCTTTAAAAGCTGCTCTCTAATCATGTAGTTCATTATTTCAGCTTCAAAGTGTAGTCTGTACAGAGAGGCAATGAGGTGTATCCACATCTAGAAATTAAGCAATAATCTGTAGTTTAGTGTTTCAACGGGGTTTGTTCATTAGTAGGTACAATGATCCATTGTAAAGTACTTGCTGTAGTCGTGATGTTCTTAACAGTCTGAAACTTAAACTCTCCAAAATTATTTTTGAGTATATGTTCCTGACTGAAGTGGTGCTACCATGGGTACCAAATGTGTCTTGTGCAATGGTAATTGTTCTGTAAAGTCATTATGAGAAGGATGTCAAACATTGTGTGTTGGTGTAGTGTGTGTGTGCATATGGACGTGGCTTGGGATCAACCAGTAATTCATGCTTGCTCGAAGAACAAGAGCAACAACTCCGGGCATGGCAGAATGATTGGAAAAGCTCCTTTAATTTAAGCAGTTTTGAACAAATTGAAGCAGGAGAAAGAGAAACAAAGGCACGCTGGGAAAACCAGAGAAAGAAGAATTAAAACTGAAGTGCTGCAAATGAGTGGGAGAAGGAAGTTGGCCCTGAAATGCAGGAGGGCACATGGGGGGAAAAAAATTAGTGGTTTGATGGGTTTGAGTTATTGAGGCTTATCTTGTCACTGAGTCCATGGAGTCACTAAGACAACACCTCCAGATTGTGAAGATCGGTCAACAAAACCATAGGATGTGACAAAAAATATGCTTTAATTTGAGAAGATGAAAGAATGATGGACTAAAGGTGTGAGTGGGAAAGGGCCACTTGATCAGGGTGTGTTGTGAGTTGGGGCTGTAGTTATATTGCAATTTGGAAGCTTCTCAGAAATTGAAATGGGGAATACTTTACCCTGAATGAGAGGGATCTGTCTGCGGGCTTGAATTCTCCCTCTAGGACCTGCAAGCCAGGGCTGTTCTGGGCAAGTGCATGAAAATTCAGCTGTGCTGTATTTCTTCTACAATTTCTGTCTGGATTTCTTTGACTTTTCCAGCCTTAGTGAAGCAATTTGCTTTGGGACTGGACATAAATTATTTTTCTTGATAGTGTTGTGCAAGGTAACTGTAAAATGCTTACAGGGGTTGGGGAGGGAGAGAAGTCAATGCTTTCAGTTATTTTTGGTATTGGAAATGAACTGTTTGTTGCAGTAGCTGAAGCACCTGTTGCAAAGCTGCAGCTTTTCAGTTACATTTTACAGTGCAGGCTGTATATGTAGCCTAGAAACTGCAAGAATAAACCATGGTGTGCAAAGATCCCTGGAAATCTGGTGGTTTGTGGGGAGGAGTGTCCTGGTGCAGCGCTGCTGGAGCTGGGGTGCTCTGCTGGAGCTGGTGTTCTCAGCCAGTAGGACAAAGTGCAAAGCCATAGCTCCTCGATGGTTAATTATCAGTGTTTAAATCTGCCCCAGAGAAATGGCAAACTGCATCATAACCACAGGTGCCTTCACAGGGCAAGAGGGGAAGGAGGCTGGTAGTCCCAGACCAACACTGGTCAATCCTTTGCCTCTCAACAAGCATCAAATGTTTTCTAAATGCAGGCAGAGTTCAAATCACCGCTCTTTAGCTTTTTTTTTGGAGAGCTCGGCATTGAATTTATTTAGTTTTTACTGTGGAGACTTCGGGTCACTAGAGTGTGCTGCAGTCCCAGCCCTGGGCTGGAGTGAGCTCGCCCCAGTGCCTTCCCTGCCACTGGGCCACTGGGAATTTTTCATCACGTTGCTTTGCTGTCGCCTGGGCAACTTAAGTGAATTTCCCTGCTGTTTTCTTTGTGTTGCACCCTGATTCCCTGGCAGTGAATGACTTGGTGGCTCATTAGCTTGGTACCTGTGTGCCCTGGGAGAGCATCTTGCTGTTAAGCATTGTACTGTCCCTGTGTCCCTTTATTTTTCTGACTGAGGAGCCCATGAGAGGTTGCCACGCTGATAGCTTATGAAGAGTTGGTATCAACAGCATTTAATTAAACCATTTATAGGTGCTGTGTGGTAATGTTTATGGAGTTCAGTTTTGGAGCTTTGTAGTGGTGAATGTGGGGAAGAAAATGCAGACCTCCTGCACAGGGCTGTGCATAGAAGCAAGCACATGGTGTATACAGAGTTAGGAAACGTATTACTTTTATTTACCAAAAAGTCTTAGTTCAGGCTTTTTAGAATAAATAAGGTCTGTTTTCTGTGTTCCTGCAAGTTGTTCTTTGATAGAGAGGCACAAATTGGAAGTAGTCATTTTTTTTTGACATTCAGTGCTCTTTTGCTTGCTCAGGAAAACTTTGTAAGTTGAATTCCTTTCATATTTTTGGTGAAGGCTGAGGCAGTCTGGATGTCTAGCTTGAGGACAAATCCAAAACCGTAGAAATGTAATTAAAAGGTTTTTTATTACTTCTGCTGTCCTGTCTTATTTTAATTAAGTTCATCCTCTGATGAAAATTGTGCTCTGAATTATAGCGGGAAATCCATAACGTCGTCTCCCGTTCTTGGATGAAGATCACGATTGACAATCCTCCGCGGGCACCGCGAGTCTGACGGGAGAAGAGCAGCTCATCCGTGCAGGGAGCACTTTTCCCAGGGACAGGGCTAAACTTGTGAGGCTTCCTACAGAAGCAAAGGATGGTTGTCTTCCATCTGAAGTACGAGATTGACCTGTGTTCCGTGTAAATATGGATTTTTCAAGTTGTGACTTTTCTAAGATCAAACCCCGTTAGGAAAAAGCCCCATTATATTACGTGTATGTTTCTATACCTGCACATTTTGCGACTTGTTACTTAAAACCCTGCTGGAAGGAAAACGAATGCAAGTGCAGAGCCCACCTGAGCGCCCCGAAATACAGCAGGATTACCCACAGTTATGAGCTTCAGGCTCCTGTCAAAGTCCCTCTTTCATTTCCCTCACAGCTCCGTGTGCTATTCCATGCTCCGGGGTTCATCTCCTGACTCGTTCTGTGAAGCAGGCACACCATCTTGTGCAATTCAACAGAGAACTCTGGGAAATACGAGTGTGGATTAGGACAGTTAGGGAAAAATGTTCTGCTGAAGGGCCCCCTTTCCTGTTCTCTCTGATAACTCTGACTTTATGCAGAAAGAGGTTGCCCAGCTCTTTTCTGCCGAGCTCGTGGGTGAGGTGGCCAGATCAGAGCAGCTGAATCTTTAAGTGCTGTTAGTGTTTTATAGCAACCTGATAGCATTATTTAATCTGGAAATAGTTACGGCTGCTAATATGTCGGGAATTTGTGCCAGATGGTCATTTTCTTGTCTAGAATGATACGAGCTAAACCTGAAAAAAACCCAAACCTCAGCCATACAAACAGGTCTAGCAGCTTCACTGTGCATACCCCGCACAGGGCTGTTGTGTCCAGTGTCTTTAATTGAACGTGATGAAGACAGGTTTGCCATGACAACTTCTGAAAAATAAAAATTCTCTTTTACAGGCCAGCGAGAGATGGAGGCTTCTTGTTAATTTTTGTTTCACTAATCTGAGAAATACTTTTTTAAAATTATTTTTGAGCTATATGTTAAGGCTGTAAATTTCATTGGAAAGCTAGCAAATGGAACATGCCTATGAAGAGATTAAAGTAATTATACTGCAATGCTCCACTAGGAACAGAGAGCAGGCTGGGATAAAATTATTTGGAGAGACGCCAAAGCCAAGTTTGGTTCCGTTTTAAGCTAAAACTAATTAAAGTTGTCAGGTCTTACAGTGGTCAAAGGTTGCTTAGCTGCTACTTGAAATAAATGAATCTTTTCCTCAGTCGGTAACGCTAACTGCTACGTGTCTGCAGCTGTCTCATAACAAAGCTCCAAGAACCTTCTAGTTCTTGTGTGTATGTTTCCCTTTGTGCATGCCTATTTTAGCATGTCAAATAGTATATCCTGGCCACAATATGGAGTTTTGAGTCTTTTTGTCTGTCTGCCTTCCCCTTTGTGATTTAATTTCACTTGTGAGGAGGGATTCTTATGGAAGAAACTTCCTCAGGAAGCTGCTTTAACTCTTTCTGGTTCAGAAAAAGCTCCTTTGTGTCTGTATATTCTGTATACTTAAAATAGCCCTACAAGACTCATGAGAACATATATGGGTTCTTTTGAATGTAAAGTCTGATAGAATATTAGATTTCTTAAAATATCCCATACCCACAGGGAGCCTACTTTTTCAAGAGCATGTAGTGACAGGACAAGGTGGGATGGATTCAAACCTGGAACAAGTAGGTTTAGAGTAGATGTTAGGAGAAAGTTCTTTGCTGTGAGGGTGCCCAGAGAAGCTGTGGATGCCCCATCCCTGGAAGTGTTTATGGCCAGGCTGGATGGGGCTCTGAGCAATGTGGTCTAGTGAAAAGTGTCCCTGCCCACAACAAGGGGCTGGAAATAAATTATCATTAAGATCCTTTAAAATGCAAACTATTCTATGTTTCTAAACTCTGAATTTTTCAAATGTCTTGTGCCAGATACAATTGATCCCAAATTCTTTTGAAGGAGGAGCTTTTGGTCATTAGTAACGTTTCCAATAAAAACTGACATTAAAATATTCAAGTCCAATCAAAATATTCTCATGACATTTTGAAGAAGGAGTTTATACTTCTAGTCAGTAGTAGGTTTTTTGTAAGAATCTGTATAGGGAATAACACTATTTGTATCAAGGATACACTATCCATATGTTCTTAAACATGAGAAATTATTTAAAAGCATGGAACTGTAGATTGTTGTTCTTTTTTTTCTCGTGATGTGGTGTTAGGTGTGTTGCTCAAGGTTTGATCTTGGCCCGTTCAAACTGAATTTCTGCCATCTTGCCTTTTGCAGTTTGTGGGAGGAAAGTTTGCAAATGTGTTTTGATGTTTTACATACTCAGTTCTGGCTGCCTGACACAAATTTGGAAACTGCTTCGCTTACGCACCTGTGCATATGTGCAAGCACACATGTGTTAAAAAATACAGCCAAGCAGGCCGTTCCTTCGTGCTTTTCTTATAGAGGAGTTGTAAAACTTAGGCACTGTTTGCCTTTTTTTTTTTTCATCATTGTAGGGCTCAGGAGTGGTGCTGGGCCAGATTGCTGAGTGGAAATGGTGGTTTTGCCTGTCTAGAAATAAATTTCTTTGCGTTGTTCATTAGTTCAACTCCAAAACCAGCCACAACAACGAAATGCTGGTAACTTCCAAAACTAAGTTTAAGTTTTATTATTAATTTAGTGAGATCTGTTGGTACGTTGGGAAAAAAGATCTGAGAAGACAGGCAGTAAAAAGGCTGATGCCAGTTTTATATACTACTACTGCTAAATAAACTTTTATCTAAAATTTCACCGAGCTCTACTGTAGATTTACCATGAACTTTATATCAGACTTGACTGGCTAAATTCCAACTGGGATAATGAATAATCTGGCCTTGCAATTTTTTTTTTTAATTTTAATTTTTAAAATTTCTTTTGTTTTATTTTAGGGAACAGCTTTGAAGTGGTACTTTTAGGTATACCGTGTGTATATCTGTATTTTACTACTGATATCCTTTGTGTGTGAATATAATTAGGAGAATTGAGGAGATGAGCTTGAAAGTTTGAGTTGGGATTGGATGTCTGTTGCCTTTCTGTGGTTTTGGGTGTCTCAACCCTGATATTTCATTGAAGGTATTGAGTTAAACTGGCCTCGAGTGTTAATCTTAGGAAGTAAAAAAGCTTGGTGGATATTGCAGGCTGCAAAGAGGTACTTTTATAGCAACTATGTTGCCAAGGTATTTTTCATATATGAAAATTGTAAAAATATGAGATCAGACTGGTTGTGTAAGACTTGCTTTGAGTCTTTGTCTGTAGCGTCTGTGCATAATTTCAGCAGTCGCGTTTAAGTGTAATTATGAAATAATACTGTTTCCTTTCCTGTGAATTTTTTGGTGTTGCAGACTTTACCCTTACAGCAAATTCTTCTCTCTGTAGCTCTTCACAAGAAGCTCTCAAAAGCAGCTACACAGAGGAGGCTTATTTAACCTGGCTGGAGTGGCAGTCTAAAGCGATGCTAACAAACCCTGTGGGATTGAGATAACTCGTACTTAGAGCAGGTGCTCTCTGAGCTGGGCTTTAGCAATTTGTTGCCTCAAACTGTGAGGAAGGCAACCTGTCTGACCAGAACATCAGTTTATGAAACCTTCGTGGAGATGGCTTGATTGATCAATGTGTAATGTTAAAAAACTTAACAAACCCTTTCTATTGAAAGGAAAAATAGATTTGCGCTGAACGCTTTTAGAAAATCAAGGAAGTGAAATTGCTGGGTTTCATTTTTGGGTGAAAGAATCTTGCAACTATTTATTAACAACAACAACAAAAAGGTACATAATAAGCATGTTAGACTGGATGCTGTCTTTAGATGTTACTCTCCTGAGAGCTGCTCAGCCATGGCAGTTCCTCCACGGCTGTTGGGTGAGGAAGGCACTGTTCAATCATATTGTGCTGTTCTGTGTTCATGGATGCAGGGAACTTGGGCTCTACATTGAGCACCAACCTCGAAATGCCAACTTTCTTAAGGCAAAAAGTATTTTAGGTTGTTTGCTGCTGTTGCTGTAAATTTCCTCGTATTTCTTTACCAAACTCCTCTGTTTTGGCCATCTCACTCCCCATGGGAGTGGCCTTTCAGAACACAGTGGCTTCAGTGTTAAACTTCTCTTACAGTAAAAGTGATTAGGCACATTCAAAGTCAACAGGTCATAAATGGACAGCAATTGTATGCTCTAACGTCCTTAATGGATCAGTTGAGAATGAAGGGGGAGTGCAAAGGGAAGAGACTTTGCAGTTGCCAGGCTGACATGTTCTCCCTGAAAATCATCCCTTGTTTCTCCCATCAGGGAGAAAATCCTGGTTAGACAGACTATTAGTCTTGTGTGGTATGCATTTCTTCTTCTTAACAGTATCATGGAGTTGGTGTTTCTCATTATTAAAAAACAATCTGCTCATGTTTCTCAGGCTCATTTCCACTAACTGCCCCTGTCAGGAGGAATAAGTTTATATTTTCATAAAATATGGAGGAAATGCCTCTGCATTTATTTTTTCCATTAGCACTGATATCTGGAGCCATTTTTCCCTTGCAGGAACAAGTGCTGTAAGCCAAGTCCACCTTCTCTAAATCCTTTTTGTTTTGCCTTGCAATGAGTGCCAGTTCAATTATTTCAGCACCCTGAAGCTATTTGGGATGCCATGGAATGGCACAGAGATTTATATATATGTGCACTTCAGTAGTTAAAGCTGACCAAGGCAGCAATATGAAGTGGTGCACTCTATTCCTAGAAACAGGAGTAGCCAAGTGGATGTAATTGAATGATTGGAACGTGATACCTGTTGGGATTTGCTGTTGGGTGCATTAATGAACAATAACCTCTAAGATGGAGATGTGCAGCAATACACACACTTGTGTTTCTTCCCTCAGCATTTGAAGCAAGTACAGAATACATAGAGGAAAGTATTTTGTTGTTTCTGTGCACACAGAAATCTGGGGTGTTTTCTTGTGGAGTTCACGGTGGATTACCAGATTTTTTTGGAATTTGCTTTCAAAACTACATCATGGCAAAGTGCACTTGTCGCTCGAGTTGCTAATGATACCTAGGAACTTTATGTTAATCACTAAAATCCACAAGCCTCTGAACAAGCAAGCAAGTCAAAGAAGTAATGGATTAGCTTGTTACGCTGTCCTGGATGACTTGTTTTTCAGTATGCTTATGGGGATTGCTTTCTGCTGCCTACTGGTTATTTAATCCTGTTTTAACACAGAAATTTGGTGGAAAAAGGTACTAAATCTCCTTTTCTAAAACAGGTCTTCCTTGTTTATCATGGAACAATCAAAATGAATGTGACTATCTGTTTATGAAGGCACTAAAGCTTGTAATACCTTTCTTGTTTGCTTTGGGTTTATTTAAAGTTTTTTTTGAGGGCTGCCAGTGCCAGGTAGGAAGTAAAGGACTTTTGAAGCAGAAACTGCATGGTTCTGTAATTTTTTTTGTTTGAACTTTAGGATTAAACTATAATTATAAAGGAGACAGTTCTTCAAACAGTGCTAGAACAGTAACTGTAGTGTTTCAGTTACATGTCTTGTTTAATCAGTAAAATTCATGGACTTTTGGTTCTTGTACATCAGGAGATAATTTGAGCGATACTATGGACACATTTATAGTGGTTTTTATCACAGAGTCCTTTGCTGTAAGTATTGAGTATTTCTGATATTCTGTATTTCACAGAGAAATACAGTGGCATTTCTTTGTTTACTACTGGTAATTTGCTCTTCATGTTTCAATAAGTATTTACTGCTTTACCCTGAGAGGCCTCCAAAGCTTCCAGGTTGCAGCTGGTGAGAGAGGTCACGTTTCTATCTGAGAAGAGATTGATCAAACCTGCCAGCTCTGCTGTAATTTGGTTATTACCCATTGCCTGATCAATACTGTGCAAATAGAAAAGCCCAAGTCCAGGCAGGAGTAAACTCGCTTTTCCTGCTCAGCCGTAACTGAAGGGGCTGCGGCCTGTCTGGAACAGAAAAGCTCTTGCTTTCATCTGTGGTCTGTAGTGGAAGGACAAAAGGGGAGACTTTCAAAAGCAGTAATGAGAATCAGGAGCCGAAATCCCATTGACTTTTAATGAAGGTTAGGGGCCGACGCTTTTGTTGTGCATCAGAAATTTCCTCTTTCTCAATTGTCCAAGTTGCTGACGGTGGATGAGATCTGCCTGTGCCACCTTTTGGACTCCTACAGGAACAAAAGTTACCTTGAGTTACGTTTGCTGTGTGGCCTGAGCTGAACACAGATCCCCTTTACTTGTTTCCATGAGGAACGGTCAGTAATCACAGCCCCACCTTTGTCCTTCTCCTCTCTGTGCTGCAGAGCCTCTCGAGAGATAAAAGCACTGAGAGCTTACTGCTTGGTTACTCCGTGCTGCAGCACTGGGTATCTTCAGGGAACAGAGCGAAGATTTTCCCAAAGTTAAGTTGTTCTGTTGTGTGGGAGAAGCTTTATCTGGTGACCTGCAAAAGATGCTGCAAAGGTCTCTGTCAAGCAGTGTTGGAAGTGCCTTCCATGTACCTACACCTGGCTGTGCTTACAGAAAAGTCAGTTTAATGATTAAAATACTTCACTGCCTGAAAAAGTCACCTCCCTAATTTTTCTTTGATAATGTGTAAAGCTTCTGTAATAACTTACACATTTCACAGTAATGGCAGTCACAACCTTGGAAGAAACGCTGCTAGGATACTTTTTTGGCTTTTAAATTTTTAAAAGGCATTTAGATCTTCCTCTCCAGGTATGCTTTTCCCCCACGCTGACAGGAAGCTGCTCCCGTGATGAGGATTGGTTGGCACGCACACGCTTGCAAAACGCTCCACAAAGTGCCCACGCAGCTTTCCAACTGTGCCTCTGCTACTCATGGAATAGGGTCACAGCCTCCCTGAGAGAGGCACTGGGGAAGGAGGGGGGGTTGCTTTGGGAAGTATATGGGAAAAGCAGGGAATTGTTTCTTCGAGGCTTGCAGTATTCCTGCATACAACATGGAATTAAAGCTAGCTTTAAGTCTCATTTGTGCTCTCCTAATTGCCAGCTGGTTCTCTCCTCTGTCTGCATCTGTGAATGTATTGTGGGCAGTCATCTCTGGGAATTTAGGACTTGATTTGAAGTTATTTTTGATAGAATTCTTGATTCCTCTTTTTGTGCTTGAAGATCTTTATATTTTGTGTGCTCATTGCAGGTGTAGCATTTGATTTTTAAACATGAAACCAATTTAACTATGGGGAACCTGCAGCAAGTCCCTCTATATTTCTGCCTCGTGTTAGGAGTTGAAAAAGATCTGTATGCAACCCTCACTTCTTTTGAAAAAGGTCTTTGGATGCATAATGGATGAAGCTAGAGACAAAGTGCTTTTTAAAAAGTTTATCTTGCATAGTCACTCTCTATATGAATGTACAATCTATACTTCTTACAGGGACTAACCTGGTGTCCACCTTTTTTTGCTTGTGGCTTTCCTCCACAGTTCAATAATCTTCTTTATTATTCATACATGAAATGATGAATGATTCCTTTATAAAACTTCACCAATACAGTATTGGGAAGTATGGAAAGCAGGGGAATGCTCACCATTTGCCTTGAGCTGGGTTTCACAAATACCTGCTCTTGCCTCAGCTGGTACTTGCCAAAGCTGCTCTTCCATATGGGCTGTCTGTAGGAAACCAGTGTTCTTGCAAATTCATGGGCTTACTTCCATGGATTTTACCTTACCATTCCACATCAGAAAACTCAATAGCACAAGGACAAACATACTTTCAATAACAGTTCGAAGTAATCTACATCAGTGCTTGTTTTTCTTAAAGGTTAAAATATATTTTTATAACCTGAACATTTACTACTGGAACACTAAGCTGAGGTCTCTGATTTTGGCTTTTAATATTACACCCTTCAGCTGTTCTGTCTGCATCTTTATAGTTATGTAACTTTATTTTTGGTTTAATCTTTTCATTATATAAGCTTTTGTCATTTTTAAGAACAGATTATGAAAGCACAAGTCTGAAGAAACCAGTCTTGGGTGCTTCAGGAAAAAACTGAACATAAAGGCAGAAATATGGAAATATATTTATGACTGATGTAAGAAAGAAAAACAATGGGAAAGGAGAAGACAGGGAATGGTTTCAACCACCTGAGCAATGTTTTTTTGGCTATTGCCAGTAGGGTTTTTGTGCTGGACAGTAACCTCCTGCATTACCTTTATCTGTGTTTTATGTTACATTTATTCAAAACCCAAACTGTTTTCTGTGATTTGATAACTGAGAATGTGACAGAACATTTATAAAAAGTACAGATCTTGGAAGTCTGCAAAATAATTAAAATACATAAACCACCAGTAAGAAGCACATAGCAAACAAGTGGTTGAATTAAACCAATAACTCTTTAAGTACATAACCTTAGCAGCTCATGTACCGACATGGAGACTGTACTGCAACTCCTACCAGCATTGTATTAATGATGATAAGAGCTGAAATACAGTTTTAGAGACTACATTTAAAAAAAAAGAAAAAAGATTGGTGGTTTTTAGGTTTGATCTCATCCTTCCTCCCCCGTTCACATAGATTTTGTTCCTCGGACTGATGTTCTGCAAACTCTTACGTGGGTTAAGGATGGAGTTGGTACCTCTCACTCTTTGGTACTTAAAAATTAAAATGAAAGTAGGTTTTTCACATGAGTTTCAGTAGATACGATCAAGGCTCAAATCGTGGTCGTTGCTTTGCAAAGGGAAGAAGTGTTACTTGGGAAGCTTTGAAGTGAGTGTGACTGAGAAAGTGGTTCTTGCAGGTTTTTGATGGACTTTGATTTAACATCGTTCCCATCATTTACTTTCTGTTACCTGGTGAAATTTGGGCTCAGGATTGGCAGAGTGAGCTCTAGTTATGGTTTAGACTGAGGCTTTTCTACCTTTGTTTCCATCTGGTTATAATACCTGTGTTCTGATGTATTTATAAATACAACTTATTCTGGTTTTGCCATGAGATTCACAGAATCACAGAATGAGTCAGGTTGGAAAAAGACCTTTAAGATCATCTAGTCCAACCTGCACTTAGTTTCAGCTGCTAGCAAGTGTTGTTTTAGAGCTTGTTTTGGGCTTTGCACAGCAGCATTGCCAGCTCAAGGGTGTCCTTCATATTTCTGTTTTTGCTAAGATCAGTCAGATGGCCCCTGATGGATGAATTGCTTGCTCCCTGGTGATGGACCTGCACACAGAAGTGGGATGTACACACTTGCAGTAGGAGAAATGGGCTCTGCTGCTAATTCTTCAGTTTAAACTCCAGAATAAACATCTGAATGGTGTTAGAGCCATTAGCTGGATATATGTAGTCATGGTAATAAGGATACCTGAGGAAATGCAAACCTAATCTGACTTTTTTAAGAGACATGTTTTTATGGAGCATTATTTCTCTCTTTCCTCTGCAGCTTAGCTTACCCCTTGGAAAAACAAGCTTGCTCAGTTTACCTCCTGCTGCCTCCTCAAGTCCCCTGTCTTTCCAGCCTTCCAGACTTCTTTGGGTATCTCTGTCAGGCTGCATCGTGTTTTTGATCAATCCTCAGGACAGATGTCACACTCATTTTTAGGTCTCTAACTTTCATCATGGGGGGAAAGAAGAGCAAGAGTAAAGGAGGAGATTGTGTCTCTCCAGGTATTAATTCATTTCAGCGCTTTAACTTTCTCACCTTTCTTTTTTTCTTTCAATAGCTTCATTAAAAAAATAAATAAATACCTGAAGTAGTGCTGCAGGTTTTCATGAAGTCCCTAATAACCTCTCTTTTGGTGGTGGTAGCTTTAGCTCAGCAGAATTCCTTGGAATGATTCCTTGGTGTTGTTGAATGTCATAATTAATGGGATTTCTCTGGAAATACGACAGGTCGCCAGGGCTTTGGAAGCAGAAATCCTTTGTAGGGAAGAAGTTAATGAGACAGACAAGTTGCAAAAGCATCCACTGAAGTTCTTCAGAATTTTCCTTGTGCTGGGGCAGCTTTCTGCTTCCCTTCCTCTGCAGGCTGCGGTACTAAAACAAAGGAAAAATATGATTTAAACCTCAGCTTTCCTTGTCTTTCTGCCTCTCTTTAGGAAAAGCAAGGGGCTGGATTTGGTTACTTATTCTGGAGAGGAACTGCCCAAAATTTATTTTCTGTCTAATTTATTTTCTGTCTGCAGCTTTGTGAAACCAGAGATACTTTAGTGCACTGCTAATACTGAAGACTTTTTTTCTTAAAAGTTTCATGTGACTTAATTAGGAATTTATCTTTCCAAATGAGAACAAGATTTGTGAGTATATGTGCTTGGGCTTCTCTTAGTCATATCTTATCAAATTCAGCCTTCTCAGTGCTTTTGGAAGAAAACAACAGAAATGTCTGAATAATTTAAAGCCATCTTTAAAGCAATATGTTACAACAGTTTACTTTTCAAAATTTCTGTGGCAAGGCAAGATTTACATTCCCTTAGAACTGTAATGCAGGAATTTAGTAGGATATCAAGATGTATCTACAGTATATGGTAACAGAAAGATAGCCCTGGGTATTGTGTTAGTTTTGGCACTGTTAAAAGTTACAGAAATACTTCCTTTCCTTTCTATAGAAATTATCACAATGGGAATCCTCAACTAGTCATTGAAATATCACTGCCAGGTATTTTGAACACAGTTTTCCTTGTGAAGGAAAAATTATCAACAAATTCAAGTGTGTATTCGGTTATGCCATATGTAGAAATGAGAAACTTGAATATTCATAAATAATTTCCATTGGGTTGCTAATGAAGTTGACAGGCAAGAAAGCAAGTGGCATGCATTTTTATTTATTAACCTCATTATTGAATTGAAGAATTATTGAAAACTTCTTGAATCTTATCTTTATATCAGACTCTTTTAAATTGCTTTTACTTCCCGGTAACTTTTTTTTTATCCCCAGCCTTTTAAAGCATTTCACATTATCTGAATCCAGCCATGTGGGATTTACACCGAATCTGTTCTTCTGGTGTTCTCTGTGCTTTTGGCCATAAGGGCATCTTTGTTTTTCTTTTATGAGCCTCCTTAAAAGCCTTATAGCTTACAGTTACACAGGAACACTTGCTTTTTCCTTCATTTTTATTTTTTCCATTTATACAAAGATATCAAAAACCAGGCAAGGGGAGCAAAAAAAAAAGGATTGTTCATGTGAAACATGGATGTTGTTACTGACATCTAGGTCAGGGCAGAATCTATTCAGGGTGAGGAATGAAGAGATTGGGAGCAGCCCTGCTGAGAAGAAGTTTGGGATGCTGTTGATGACATGAGTCAAGGAGGAGGGCCACCAAGTTGATCAGAGGGATGGAGCTTCTCTCCTGGGAGGAAAGGCTGAGAGAATTGGGATTGTTCAGCCTGGAAAAGAAAAGGCTTTGGGGTGATGTAATTGCAGCCTTCCAGTGCCTGAAGGGAGCCGACAAGAATTATGGGGGGAGATTATTTACAAGGGCGTGACATGACAAGGGGGAAGGGATCCAAACTGTGAGAGGGCAAGTTCAGATTACATATTAGGAGGAAATCCTTCACTGTGAGGGTGGTGAGACACTGGCACAGGTTGCCCAGAGGGCCTGTGGATGCCCCATCCCTGGCATTGTCCAAGGACAGGTTGGATGGGGCTTGGAGCAACCTGGGATAGGAGAAGATGTCCCTACCCATGGCAGGGAGCTGGAATGATCCCTTTCAACCCAAATCATTCTATGATTTTATCCCAATACACTAAAAAAAGCATTTGTTGGCATTTCAAACTCTGATATAGTGGCATTTTATTGAGCTTGTTTGAGCCCTATACAGACCCCAGGTTTTTTCTCATTCATTTATCTGGAGATATTTTTCTTGGTCTCTTTTCCTTGCTGCACAAATGATAAGTTTTTAAACAGCCAACATTGCTTTGGAATGTAAATACAAAGGATAAAATTCCTCTAAGACCAAATTTGGGCTTCAGATTGTAGTGTAATGAAGAGAGATGGGAGTAGAGGTAGAGCTTGGTCTTTTTTAATGACATTAATTTTTCTTGCGGCCTCTTTGTGCTTCAACATTTTAGCTTGATTAAAACGAAGCTCAAGGCACTCCTTTATTCTCCTTGAAATTTCCTACTGGGTTTCTGGAAAGCTTTTGTTAACTAATGCTTACTTAGCTGATAACAGTGGAACTGTGGCTTTCAGGTGTGTGTCAGCAGGCTGGAAGCTGAAACTCGCACCTGGTGGGCTGCATCAGTAGTGAGCCTCAGGGTGAGGTCCCCCATTGCCTTGGCAGTGACAGATTTCCCTCTGTCAGCTTCTGTTCACCTCTTTGTTTCTTGTACAAGTAACCAAATTCTTTGAAAAATACCTGTGTTTGGAATTCCAAGTGTTTGGAAATCGTGGTGGCGTTTATATTCCTGAAATATGCAGTTGTCTGGGTGACAGCCTGGAGAGAGGCATCCCCTGGGTGAGAGGAGGAGGGTGAAGGTGCACTGTG
The DNA here is from genome assembly GCA_008694505.1 of Cyanoderma ruficeps. Lineage (NCBI taxonomy): Eukaryota > Metazoa > Chordata > Aves > Passeriformes > Timaliidae > Cyanoderma > Cyanoderma ruficeps. Next base: position 4,776,873 of record VZDJ01000052.1, read on the forward strand.
GGGGTAACAGAGGCAGAGTGCACATCCACTCAGTTCTGAGGAGCGTGCCTTCAAGGAGAAATTATGATTTGGAAATTGGAATGAATTTGAGAGAGCAGAAATTTCAGTTGCACGATAGGGAAGGACTTGGAGCTTTCTCCTGCGGAAAACAGTCACAGCAGCTGAACTCTCTAATGTGAAAGCAAATGCAACACGCTGCCTGCACCAGCTCCAGGATGAGGGATGGCCTGGCTTTGCACAGCTTGTGCCTCTAAAGCAGCCAGGAAGCCTGAGAGAATTTGCATTTTCTGCCTTGAATACAACTTTCTTCAACACACATTTATAATTTTTGAAGCGTGTAATAGTAATGGAGTCAAAACTGCTTCACGGGATGGAATTTGCAAGGCGATGCTGCAAAGGAAGGCATTTCTAGTACAAGGCTTAGATTCACTCATCAAATAACCTGTTGCAGAACTGAGTTCTCTCTGAGTTCAGCAGATGAAATGCTCCAGGTCTTCATAAAGCTTAATGGCAGGAGAAGTTTTGTGCGCTGGAAACAGGAGCAGTGTCCCTTTTTAGGGAACTTGCCAGGCGTCTCGTGAGTCGCCAGGTTCTTAAATGAGTCTTGAAACAGGGCAGTGCTGAAGGAATTTATGGGGTAGGTTTATAATCAACTGATAGTTTAATTAATGTAGCATCTTAACTACTCGTCTCCAATTTAATTTTTTCCAGATGTTAAGTTTTAATGAAAAGTCTCTGCAGAGACTCGTGAGGAAGGTAACATCTGGGGAGAGCATTTAGGGCAAGCTTGCATGGAAGTGAAATGATATTCCCTTAGATGTTGCCTTACATGTCAGCACAAGGCAGTCCTGAGATTTGGAGAGGTTTTAGGTATTTTTACATTTATATGTACACACACACTCTCTTGGATCAGTCAGCTTGGCCTAAATACAGGTGATCTCACCCCCATGTTCCACTTTTCAATCCTTGTGTTGACTCTGTTCAGAGGAAAGATCGAGATAAAGACTGCTTTTCAATACCTTAGTAAGCTTTTGCTTTTATAGTACACTGTAGGAATTATAGGACAAGTTATCTGCATTTTCTATCCATATGCAAATACTTGAAAAAATCAGTATTATTGAAAAAAGCAGTATTATCAGTCTTGAATGATCTAGTTGCTGTTTCTTACATTTGTGTGTCAAAGTGATTTTATTTCCAAATGTTCCATGTTTTAGGAGAATCCATATAAGGACTTCTGAATGGGTAGTGCCCAAACCCAAAGAGTAGCAGAAAATGCTTTCCTGAAATCCTGTCCCAATGTTGAGGCAAGTGAAGCACTTGGAGATAAGTTTAAAGGGTTTAAAAAAAAAAATCCCCAAAAGCTTTATGCTAAAACACATGTTTGTCCATATGTTTTAGATAGGCTATCTGTATTTTTGTAGAAAACTGATATTAAATGGAAATTCAAGCCTTGGCAGCTTTCTTAACAAAAGACACTTGTGGTGGGAGCTCTGAGGTCCCAGGCCAGTTCCATTACTGTAATTCCACAGCGTGAGCTTTAAACCTATCTGGAGATTTTAATGGATCACATGGGAAGTCAATCCCTTTGTACCTGCCTTAAGCCATCTGTTACTGATACAAGACGTTGAGCTGCCTATCTCTTTCACTTGGGCACAGCTGTGAGCTTCCAGAAGGGCTGGGGTTTGAACTGTAAAGGGAAGTTTCAGATTCCATTCTTCTCCCCTGGTACAGGAAATCTCATGCTTTCTAATTTCGGTTGTGTAATTTTATAGATTTTTCCAGAAGATGTAGGTTTTGGATACATTTCTAAATCTAATGAAGCTTTTGAAAATGCTTTATGACTTTCAATGTAGTCCCTTCATTCTTCGGTTCTTTTATGCATTTCCTGTAATTGGTCAAGTTTCTTTGTTCTTGCTATTTAAATAGCATGCACAAAACCTATTTGTACCCAATTGATATTGCTGAGTATCAATGCAAAGCAAAATTAAACGTTAGATTTAAATAATGGACTTGTTTTTCTTACTCCTTGTTTATTATTTCTAATATAACTGTAATCAGTGAATATTGTAAACAATTCGTATAACTGGGAGACAAATAAAGCAGGATTGAAATTTTATGCCTGATAGGACACACAAACTGTTGATGTCTAAGATGCAATTTATTTGTAATAAACTAACAATTCCCATTTGCATCTCTAACCACTTTTCAGAAGGCTGCTTATTTTTATTAGTTTTTCAGAAGTCCTATTAGTTACTTCACATTTCTCTTGCCAACAATTTATATCGCTGGTTGAACTCTCCACCCTGGGAATGTGAGACCGATGCTCTCCCTGAATAACCAGGATCTTCTTTGCTGCAATTTCTGGAAAAAAAAATATTTATGGCCATTATTCAGTAAATCATCTATAACAAAGGGAGCCTTCTTCCATCCAAAATATCTTGGTTGTAATTGTAAACCCAGGCCTTCTGTCTTACACACAAGTGGCGTGGGACTTAAGGCAGTTACTTACCACTCTCTTTAGGCTTATTTTCTTTCAGTTTTGGAGGAAGAGTATATTTAAAAATGGAAAATGTAGGTGAGGAGGAGATGCTTAGAAATCTGCTCCTCACAGAGCTGCAGTAGTAGGTAGCTCCTTTCTCAAAAGTATATTTTAAATAGCAGAGAGGAGGAACCTCTGTAGAAAATTTTTTAAGTAGTAGGGGAGTAGTGTGATGACAGCAGAGAGTAATTTTTTACTACTTTTTCTCTTTGTAAGGAGCAGCTGGTTTTGAGAAAATGTAAGTGAACGAGGAGGAAAAGCCTCCACAGACAGTGTTTGGGGTAGTGGTGGGTGTATGGTGAGGTGAAATGGCTAAGGGGGAAATCAGCTGAACTGAGATAAAGTGTAAAGGATGGTGTGGAGGTTTTGAGAAGAAAAGAAATTGCTGGTATTTACTTGACTCTTCAGGATAGGTTTACTGCAAGCAAAGATGTAAAAGCCCATTTTTAGGATGACTTTTGTTTCAGGGAATAATGACTCAAAGCTTAAATTTCTGTGGCAATCTTAATTTCTTTTAGCATTAAGCAATATGAAGCTTATTCTTTCAAAAAGAAAATTGATGCAGTTATTGCTCATTTCAGTAAGGTGCAAATTATATATGTAGTATTGTCAATAAAGTTTATACAAGATGCTCTCTATTCCTTGTCTTAGATTTAATGAGCTGGGCTAATTATACCGTGCCATAGCTAACCAAATAACAACCAAATTGATTTTTTTTCTTCTACAAGATGCTCTGGGCTTGTAGTTCTCAGATTTAATATACCCGTGTAATTGCACAATGTTGCAGTTCAGCAAAGTCATCAGGGAGTATTTTGGGTTGTTAGTAGCAGTGTGAGAGCCTGTAGCTTCTTGTCCACTTTGTCCACACTTAGGAGCCTGCTCTTGGGAATTACAGAATGATTTGGCTTGAAAAGGACCCTAAAGATCGTTTAGGTCCCACCCCCTATCCCTGGGCAGGGATTGACTCTGACTTTGGAGAAAAAATCTTGTTTTCCTAAATACAGAGCAGCTGAATTTCAGTTGTCTGTGTGTGGGAAAGAAACCTTTCTCATTTTCACATTTCCATTTTCTCTTTTATTTAAGTGAGTCAAAGGCACAATGTTTTTGTAATAATATAATATAATATCTTCTGTGTTTTTTTCCCATCTCTGGATGAATTTGCCTCCCTTTCCACCATCCAGTTTGGCTTTCTCCTTCTCCATAGGCAGTGGAGCAAGAATACTTCTGAAGGCAATTCAGCCTTTTCTTAAAGAGGTGCCCCACAGCTGAGGTAGATTCCTTAGGAGTAACTGATATCTCTCCATTCCCTGTAGACAGATATGGGAAGTATTTAACCCAAGAAAAATGTCTAATTTAGACATCTGTCTTGGTCATAACACATTAAAAGTAGCATCTTTCACATCTTTGCTTGCAATAACTGTGTTTTAGACTGTTACTTCCAGTGAGGTGGACTGGATTTTAGTGGATGTTTCTAGGTGGCATCTTGCTCACACACGTGGGCAGCCTTTGAGCTGAGACACCTTAGCAAAGGGCTTCCCAACATGTTCTCCAAGTAGCTGGGTGGAGTTCCCAGGTAAGTCAGGTAGGCTTGACCTCTAGAAGCAGATATGGAAGGGTCAGAGTAGGCCTCATTCTGACATAAGTCTTTTTTATTTTGTAGCTTGGCTTAGGCTTAATGATTTTGTCATCTTTTCTGTTATCTTAACCAGGAAGTAAAAAAAAAACCAAACCAACACAACAAACCAACCCAAATATGATGTAAAATAACATCTTTCTTCATTTCCTTTTAAAAGAATTCATGGAGCAGCTAATTTTACTTAAAATATCATAGAATCTATTATGCAGGAGGAAGAACCACCAAATGAGTGGATTTTGAATCATAATTTGACCATCAGTGGGTTTCTTTCAAATGTTGGCCAATTAATACCAGTTTGAATTGCAAAACAAGCAGAATGGCAACGAAGCAAAAATGGCTTCCTTTGCCATATTTTGCGTGAAGTGTTTCAGGTTTAAATTTTTCAGCTTGCTGTATTGCTTCTTCAATGAGGTGAAGCTGTTCAGCCATAGGGCAAGTTGGCTCTTTTACTTGTATTTTTAATAGCTGAAGAAGGCTTGCTTTTACCAACAGCATAATTTGTTTGCCTTTTTTTCCCCCCTCTACTTTCATGAAGAGTCAGTGGGTTATGAATGACAGCTACTCTTCCAACAGGCGCCTGGTATTTCACACCATTAGAACTAATGCTGCAGTAATGTTGCAAAAATGCCTCCAATGCGTGTGTTTCTCCTGGGGACCGAATTCCAGATGTTAATTTACAGCCTGCCATCTGCTCGGTTTTGGTGGCTGTGTCAAGTTGCAGGTCAAAATTACGACTTGTTTGCTGTCAGGAGAACGGCAGCGCTCAAACCTTAACGCCCAACGCCCGGCTGTAATTGCAGCCTGATGCGTATTTCCCTCACCTCGCTAGAGGGAAGGCACACATAGCTGGGATTTTGCTGTAATTTTGTGGCCCTCCTTCTTGTTTTCTGGTGTGCAGAGGTGCCAGGCTGTGCAGCTCCTGGTTTGATGCTCCCCGAGCCTGTGGAATGGGTGTGGCAATGCCGGGAAGCACACGGTGACCTTCTGGTCTCTCACAAGTGTTGAAACTCCTCCTCTCTGCAGCCATCAAAAGCTGTTTGTAATTACGGTTCTGTGATGGTAGTAAATGTCGTAATCTCAATCTTATGACTGTAGTAAATGCTGGGTTTATTGCTGGGTGAAAATTCTTGCAGCTATTAACTATGGAATTATAAACTACACCTGTGTGACAGCAAAAACTAAATTCCATTCTCTCACTTTGAACTCTGGCTGAACAATGTGTGCTAACAAGGTAGCATGATTTTTTTTTTCTCTCAGAATCTCTGTTTGAATTAATGTGGAATTTGTGACATGCAGCCTTACTTGGAAGCTCATTATAGTTCCAATCATTATCTAACGCTTCAAAAGATAACTACACTTAATCTCTTTTCAGACTTAGGCTGATAGTTGGGTTTTTTCCACCAGAATTTGTCTTTTTTGTTGGTTTGGGGTTTTTCTTTCATGATCAGATAAAAAAGGTAGTGAAGAAAGGGGATGATTGATGCTGCTATGCTGTTGTTTTTGCCCTGGGGACACTGTCGGAGTTTGTTTTGATCCAAAAGTGATCAATCATAGAATCATGGAATGATTTGGGTTGTGAGGGACCCCAAAGACCATCTTGTTCCCATTCCCTGCCATGGACAAGGGCGCCTTCCACTAGACCAGGTGCTCAGAGCCCCATCCAGCCTGGCCTGGGGTCAGGTTCTGCAGACATAGATGAGCAAAGAAGTGCATATGCACAAGTAATGAGATTAGTCAAAACTCCTTTAATTTGACTTATGGGCAAGTCTTCCCTGTAATTTGTCATCCTTGCATTCCAAGAGTTCCTTTTATTGAAGTTCTTTAAAGCTGTAAACCAGCAGCTGAGGATGCTCAGTGCTGACAGGAGAGTACCTGGGCTGTCTGCTGGCATTTTTACTCGTATGGAGAACTGTGCTATACACTTCTCAAGAAGTAACTGAGTTAACTTTTGCAAGATTTGCATTTTGGTGAATTTTATTTCTGTAACGTAATGTCACGCATCGAATTTTAAAAGCTGTGGCTTATAAACACCACATAAAGGTAGTTAAAATTACTTTATTTTTTTTCATTTAGCTTCCAGTATCTTGAATTTATAACGCATCTGTTATCAGTCGTATCCCTTTCTTTTTTCCTGGCTGGAAATATGTTCTGATATTTTAACTTATCTTCCCTCTTAAATGAAAGTTAATATTGAGTCACTCTTTTGCAGTGGACAGTAGTTTCACCCAGAAACCCTCTGTAGTAATAATTTCTGGTGGGTGCCCTTAACAGATCTTTTTGCCATTGACTTAACTTAGCCTCATGTATATTGGTGCTGTGAATGGCTGTGTAAAAATTCTGTCCATTAAAATGCTTCATGCTTAGTGCTACCATGCAAATGGAATCATTCAAGACAGTGTTTTGCATGTAAATTTTTAAAAGGGATAAAAGCAGTAGGGCAGTAAAGTGAGTCTCTAATGTGTTTAGAGAATGAAAGATCAGGTTGTAATGACTTCTTGAAAGGCAACAAAAAACTTGTATCTTTGCTTTTATAACCCAAAACTTGGGTGAGTAAATGTTCAGAGCAGGGAAGCACTTAGAGCAGTTTAATTAATGTTTACCTCTTTTTTTCTTTTCCTGTATAAGAAACTAAACCACTTTTAGATGCAGTTAAAATGGAACTATTTTTTCTGGAAAGCTTACAACGTAGAGAAAATAGGACCTTTTCTTTCTTCTATAGATTTACTTCCATCCTTCACCTTCAACTTTTGAGTTTGCTTGCTCTGCATATAGTGGTTTACCCAGATGTATATATGATGGTAACTGACAGCCCTGACTTAATTGCTATATCCAGTTTATTAAGAGCTAAAATCCACCTGCAAATCTCAACTACAATGGTTAGGATAAATTGCAGCTGTCAGTTATAAGGCAGCAGAACAAATAATCTCAAAGTTTTTAGTTGCCTCTGTTAAACCACTGTGGGGGCTTGCAAACTCGGCTAGGATGAATAAATTCTCCTTGTAATTTAAATTTTCCTGCAATACTGCAAAAGAATTGAGGGGTTTGGTGTGGTTTTTATTTTTACTCTCCTACCACGTTCTCACTGTATATTGCATTAAGTATAAGCAACACTTGTTTAAAGAACTGAAAACCTCCAAATCCTGGAACTGAAAAAGATTATCCAAAGGAAGGAGAAGCTTCAGGGAGTACTTTTCTCCTGTCAAATTACCTTTTTTTCTCTCTGAATACAGCCTTTCAGTGCTGGATGGCCACACTTTTGCTCCTTCTGTGATTTGGAGTGGGGATGGTGGTGGTGGTGAGAAATTCAGGATGAGGGAGAAGGTGGACAGGTGTCCTTGTCTCTTCTTCCCCTTGCTTCAGTTGCTGAATTTTTTCTGCCAGTGGTGTTTGTGCATTGACAGGCCAGACATTATAAAACCCTTCCCCTACCTTGTCATGGCCGTGCTTTTGGTCTTTTATTAAAATCTGATAAAGAAAGCTTGTGCAGTCTTCAAATAATTAATCCACAATTAGGCATTTGTTAACTATTCAAAGTACTTTTGAATAGTTTTTTTCCCCTGCTTCTTCTCCCTAACCTACTTTTGCTTGTTTGCAACAGCTGCCAAACAGTGTAAAACAAAGGACAGAACTCAGGCACAAAAAAGTCAGATCTTGTGTTATTGTTGGAAACACTTCGCCACGTGTGCCCTTCACCAGTTCACATGGATTTTGGTATCGGATGTGAAATAGGAATTTGTGAACCTCTTAGTTTGTGTTTTGGTACTTTAAATGACATTTTACTTGGTTGTAGTAATTTTCACAGGATGAACTCCAGTTTGTTAGAATATTTTGTTTCTTAGATGTCATGAAACCAAGTTATCTTCTTATGTACCTTGTTATGCTGTAAAAGTTAGTAAAGGATTTCCCTGAGTGGGCACAGGCAGAAGCTGTGACCAGGAGCTGCTGGGGCCTTTCAGTGGTGATTGTGGCACTTATAAAATGTCCAAGTATGGTGGTTTTTTTGGCAAAACCTCCCTCTTTTTTTGCACATTGTTATGCCCTCAATGGTGCTTCTACCAGCCAGGAAATGATGGTAATAATTCCCTTTGCTGAGCTTTTTTCAGATAGAATTCACTTGTGGAAGGAGAAGGAACATCCCAGATATCTAATGTTTAAACTTCATCTAAGGAATACTAGTGAATATTTTTATTTCTTAAAAGAAAAAGAAAAGGGGGAGTGAAGAAGAAGTGTTGGTGACTGGATCGTATTTGTTATGAAAATGTTTGGTTTGTACATTAATGGAAATAGAAAAGTAGTCATTGTTTGTGCATAAAAGCAGCTGGTGCTGCTTGGTGCGCCAAGGAGAAGTTCCAGCAAATCCTATGGAACAAAAACAGTGGGGGAGAGAAAGGATGATTCATACCCGTGAAGAAGTTACAATACCAAGAAAAAAGGAAAGGCAGCTCCCCCAAAGTTGGTTGAGGCAGGGATGTTCCATGGGATGCAGTGAAACGCCTTTAATGGTGTCCAGCTTCTGCTGGGAGCTCTGAGGGAACGCATTCCATGCACAGGTGTATGTGTGCAGTGCTGGTCTCTGAAGGGGCAAGACTTTCCTCTCCCAAACTTATTACAGTACCTGTGACTTGCTGTTCTCCGTGAAGAAACGCGTTGCTTTGCCTCAGAGTTTCTTCAGAGAGTTTTTACAGACAGGTACAGGGAAGGTTGAAGGTAGTGGGTGTTTTTCTGGGGGTGGGCGGGGAAGGTGCTGCAGTGTGAATTGAATTTTGTCAAAACCCCTGAAGACTCAGCAAGGTATTCATAAGATTTGACAGAAGAATCCCACATAGGATAGGTGCTGGCAGAGCCCTGAAGTGCCACATTGCTGGAATGTGACAAAACGTGGCAGATTTCTGATGGTCTATAAAAATAGAGCCTGAGAGGCAGCGTGTGCTGGTGTCTGCGTCGGTGAATTTCTTCTCCCTTAATAACGATGCCCTGGAGGCACCGTTCAGCTTAGCTTCAAAATGGTTGTGATCATTAAAAGCAACAAGCTACTTCAAAAGTATATTGGAATTTAGGAGACTTGATTTCAAAACAAGGAAAGAAATTACAAGGCTGGAGCAAACAAGCCGGGACGTGCGGTTTCAGGTTGTGACTCTCCTGCCTTACAAAACCAGCCACGATGCAGCTGTTCAAGTGCAGCCTAACATAAAGCATCAGTCAATAATGAGCACTTTGAAAAAAAAATGGAATTATTACCTTGCTAGAATTGAAAAATACATGAGGGAAAGTTGGTTGCTGAGAGAAATGGATTAAAAAAATATTTTTGAATGCGTCGTGCAATAGGGGATGTTACATGTGCAGTGTAAGTGCTTAAATAGTTTAAAAGTTTTGCATAAAATAGTTACATCAAACAGATGAGTAGAGTAAAATGAAACTGTTAGAGGAAAAAATAAATCTGCAAGACACAAATGACAGCTTACGGAATGTTTATCTCAGAATTAATCATTCATATATATGCATGTGTATATAAAAATATAGGTACCCCAGTAGAGATAATAGCCAGAAATTACAGGCTGAGTATGAGTCTCAGTTAAGTGTTTGATTTTTATCACTTCTGCAATATAAATTTCTAAATTTAGTGTTTAAACAATAAGTCACTGGAATGTTCATTTTCACACAGAGTGCACAAGGACTAATTAAAACAGCGACTTGCACAGAATTGTTTATATGATGTCAGTGTTCATGTTTAAGGTAGCACATAAATCTGTAATTGCTGTTTTCTTGTTAATTACTATTACTACAAGGGTTTGGATCCTTTGAAGAGGAGTAGCTGTTTCTACCACATGTAGCTCGAGTTGCATGTCTAATTATCAATAACAATTGTTGTGGATCAGCATTTTTTACAAATGTGACAATGTCTTTTCAAATGAATGAGAATAACTTCCTCTGATAGAAATGTGAAACATTTCTTAGACTTTATAATGAGAAATGATGCAAGTTTGTTTTGGAGTTTGTTAACTGGGTAACTTAGTGGTCAGTCAGACCTGTAGCCTGGGCTGTGTGTAGGATATCAGGACCACCAGCAGCTCATTGCCCCTGTGAGAGCATGGACTGACAATCTCAAGTGAGGCATTTGATAACACCTCTTTAGTGTTGTCAAAGGCAGTAGCTGATTTGTGCTGTGGTGTCTGTTACTGCCCTAAATTAATGCATTTTCTGAAGTCAGTTTCCTATGTTCAGGTGTGCACAGTAGTCACATGTGGTGCTGCTCCTACATCGCTGCTTTTGCACCTTTACACAGGAAATACTACCCCTAGTACCACCAGAAACCGAAGAAAAATGTTCTCTTATGAGCTAAACCATTATTTTTATAAAAACCATCCTAGAAACCTGTGATACTTTAACTTTCTCAGCAATTTTATCTGAATTACTGTTTTATCTCTTACACCCTCCTGCACAGCGGAGCACCTGGAGTTTATACTCATTTGATGTATTCTGGACTCTTAAACATGTCAGGGAAGTTGTTTTTGTGCATGCTTTTAGTTTTCAAATGTTTCAGGGCTTGTATCTATACAGTCAGCTTGTTCTATAAACACTTCAAGCTGGCCAGTCAACAGTTTGTGGTGTGCAAGAGAGTAGTAAAATCAAGGTATAATGGTTGATATAAAATGCTTGTTTTCTGAGAGGAAGGAAGGAGAAGAAATTGAAGAGATTATCTGGGGTTCTATAGTCACTAAGCTTGGATTGAGCTTTAGATAGCCGGACTTGAAATGGATTCATTCTCATGATACTCTATATGAAAACTTAGTCAAAATTTTGTAAAATCTGGATCTTGATTAGATGACAAAACTTTTAGTAATGATCTTGGTTAAATTGTTTGAATCTGTTCTGCTATTCACTTGAGGCAAAGATCCCTCAAGCATGAAGAATAATATTTTTTCCAGTCTCATTGTGTCACAAAAGAAGAGGAAACGAGGGCATTTCTTGCTTTCTATAGCACAAGAGAGTCACCAGATTTTTTTTTTTTTTTTTTTTTACTGCCTGGTTTTCTTCCCCTTCAATGGGCATTGACCAAGAGTAATATACCAAATATTTATCTTTAAACTCAGTACCACAGTCCATGTGTTGCTGCAAGAGTGAAAACAGTTCTCTTACTCTTCATGGTGTAAAAGGCCCATGATTTTTTCTCTGTAGTGTCTGTGCAGATGTGCATTGATGTAAATATGTTCTTACACCCAGTCAAGACTGCATTTTCCCCTCTGTGTCTTCAAATGCCACCTTTACAGGTCTCCTTCTTTTCGTTTGCTTGTGTTTTTAAATCTTTTTATTTCCCCACCTGGCTGCCGGCTGGGACAGAGGTCTCTGTGCCCTGGAAGGTTCCTGCTTTGTAAAGGTGGCAAAGTGTTCACCAGGTCTCTGTAATCCACACCAACTCCATTTGTTGCCAAACATACAACTTAAACACAGCACAAACATACAATACCTTCAATCTCTGCCTCTCAGGTTAGCTAGCTGAAAGTTAAGGCAGGAAGGAACGATCACAAAAGCCCCTTTCCCTTGGAAAAAAGATTACACTGGCAACAGTTTTGCCTGTGGTATAGTATAATACTGTCCTATCAATCAGAAGTGTAGTCGTTTGTTATTGTTTTATAAAGCATTATAGCTCACTCAGGCACAGATGTTATTTACTGCCTTGAGTTGAGTTCATGGATCACTGTACTATTCAAATATTCTTTCCCTGCTCTTTTTGACCTCAGTTGTTGCTGAACTCCTGAATGTGAAGGCTCGTTTGTGGTTCGTACTAATATTGATTTCTGCTGCTCTTGTGGGGTGTATCTGCTTCCAAACTGAGTAAAACAAAGGAGGTTGTTTCTTAGGCCTGACTAATCTCTTTATACAACCATTCTCAAGACCATGATGAAAACCAGCTGGTTTTGTCTCCTGAGGTGCCTTGGCCAGTATCTTCCCTTTTCCACCTCGGAGAAACTTTGGAGGATGGGCTTCAAAGGCTGCCAGTAGCTCGAGTTCTAGAAAATGCAAACATAATATGGATTTCATATTGTACTTCTTAAAGGCAAAATGATGCTGTTGCTAACAGTTGTTAATTCTGCATTTGAGAACATAGTTGCTGCTTGTGCAAGTGACTTCTGGAAGAAAAATCAGCATTGTTGCAAATGTGTAACAAAACGAGTGTTATTAAAAATCTGCTGCATACTTGACTCTGTATTTTGCAGGAAGATGAGATTTAAAAAAATCTTAATGCTGTGAAGTTCATGATCTCTCCTCTTGGTTTCCAGGCTCTTTCATTCATGCATTTTGTCATTCATCAGAATTTCTCATTTCTCTCAAATGTTCTGTAATTCCTAAGGGAATAGGGGGCACTGCCCTGGGTCACGTTCCTGTTCATGCATAAGAATTTTCATTTCCCTGCAAATGTTCATCATTTGTTTATCAGACGTTTTCTGTTTTCATTTAGGAAAATTTCTGATACTTGCTATAGCAGATTGTTTTTTCTGATACCATGAAATTTCACAGAATCTTCTTTCCTCAGATGCTTCTGAGGAAAATATCTGGGTTTTTTCAGTGACTGTGGCAATTTTTATACCTCAAGACCCTGTATCCCTCAGTCTTACTTGGTTTTCGCAGTCACGCCAACATATTTCTCAAGGTACTTAAGGAATGATTTCTTTCTTTTTTACTTTAGAGTTACTTTATTCTTCTGAGGCAACAAGGAGAAGAAACAAAGTGGAAGAGAATTGATAGCATTGCATAAACCCCTGAATATAAAACAGCTGCATTGTGTTTGTGTTAGGGGAACTTGTGGCTTTATGAATTAACTGCTTTACCTAACTGCTGAAGCTGACTTATTACCTACGAGAAGTACTGACTAAGACTGTAAAAATCCCAGGTTTTGTGTCTGTAATGCTGTGAAATAGGTGGTTATGAATAAGATTGGTGGTTATGAATAAGCTTATGAATTTACCTCTCTTTATTTCCCCTTCTGGGGCATTCAAAGATGACATGTCTAATTTCTCTGGGTAGGTTTGTCAGGTATCTTAGGGAGCCAATCACTTCCTTTGTTGGCTGTGTGTGATGTGTATAATACCTAGTTATACAGAAATGTGCATGTCAATTTAGCAGAAATGGATCCAAGATCTTCAGCTTTATTCCTTCCCATCTGTTCACCTGGCTTCTTTGTTCACCAGGCTACGTCTAGGAAATACAAATGCAGCGAAGCCAGAAAAAGCTGCTAGGGATCTAAGTCTGCATGGAATCAAAGTAATCTAATTCTATTGCTGCTCAGGGAATTCCGGGCTAACTCCTGGTATTCCTGATTGATCAGTGTAAGAGCATTGATCCAGAAGCCTCGAGTGCAGCAGCAGGAAGGTGAGTCCATTTGTCTCATGCCAGCGCTTCTCGGGACATATGGTGGGACATATGGCTCTGGCAGGACCTCGTGCCTGGGCTGGGCGTAGGTGATGAGCTCTGGGCAGGCAAGGTGGGATGCAAACCTCACCTCTGATGGCTTTGTCTTACCCTACACCAGCCCCAGGGAGGGCTTCTTGCCTTGAATTCAGCAGTGGCTCTGTTTCTTGGCAAGTGAAGAGAGAGGGTTGCACGAAGGCGGCTGACACCATCCCTGAGCTGATGCCACAGGCTGCCTCTGCTGCCAGGAGGCTCACAGGGTCCTCTGCCCACTGGGTGAAAAATCATTTTAACTGTTTTAAATGGACTTTATCCTACTTTGAAATACCTTTCAGTTTCATGTGATTTTTTTCTAGCCTCTCCACAGAGGGTGCTGCTTTGTAAACCTGTATTTCTGCTCGCCTTTACCTTTCCCATTGCAGTCTGGAGAGTCCCAGCCTTCCCAGTCTCCTGCTAATGTGAATGTATGTTTTCAGCTGGATAGTTTTTAAATTGTAGCTTGCTGTGTAAGGTACAGTACTCGAGCAGCATTTGCAGTGAGGATTTGCTAGGAAATAAGCAGGAGTCAGACCAAACCTTTTCACCTAAGAGAACAAATGTCCTTGTAGAACTGGACTTTATGGATTTGTAAAGAATTAAAAAATGCCTTTAATGAAAGTTCTCAAGAGATTTCAGATGGTGAAAACATAAGAGTGAGGCTAAGCCACTGTGTCTTTGTTTCTTGAGTTATTCTCAAAAATCTTCTGTGACACCAGAGTTCTTAAAAAAGAAGAAACCAAACCCTACAATTGAGGGAAATGGTTTGGTTTAACATTAAACCATCCAGCTTCTCTTTTATTTTCCTCAGCCCAACTTTGCCACACAAACATTGCATTTCTCAGATATGGGATATTGGTTTACTCTGTGCACAGGAAAAGCTAGGAAGCTTTTATGGGCATTTCCCCACCATCTGCTGAAGCCAGACAACCTGTGTGAGTGTGCCTCTGATTCACCCCAGTTGCCCAGCTGGGGTTGAAGTGATTTCTGTTTCAATGTGAAACATTTCCTGCCTTTTGGACAGGTTTACATCCATCTCACAACCAGGATTTTTGAGAATTGCATGGTTTTGTCCTTGTCCTGCAAGATGACTTCCATTTTTTAATTTTTTTTTTTGGTGTTAATTTTATGTCCATTCTATCTCAATACCCAGATGGCTGGTGGCTGTGTCTGGGTAGGCTGCATGAGGAGATTGGCAGGCCACTAGGACAGGGGTTTTGACTGCTCTGAGCGAGGCTCATGTGTCACCCAAGTCACATCTTCTCAACTTCCAGCAGTGTTTTGGAGCCATGACTCTAATTTCTTAGCTACCATTGTAGCACAGTAGTTTTTACAATAATCTTTTATCTAAGCAGATTAACAAAATTACAAAGTTTTGTATCCAACCCTTGTTTTTGTGCTCTTTGTCTATCTTAAACCATCTTTTATTTGTCTTTACTTCCACTCTCCTGCTGTGTGCTTATTTCTCCTTCACGGTCTTTTCCTCAGTCAGTGACTTCTTCAATTTTCCTGCCTTCCAAGTTGTTGTAATCAAACTTTCATCTCTGTTTCCTTATAATCTGGCAATTTATATTTCACATTCTGCAGCTTTTCCAGAATATGTGTTTGCTAAACCTCTTTCCAAGGCCTGTGCTCCTTTCACTCTTCACCAGCCTTGGATGCACTTACATCCTCTCATGTATACTGATAGTGCTTTTGAGTTTTTAGTTGCAAATACTCTTGTTTTGCTCTGGTTCCCTCCTGCTTCACTTCACTTCCCTCCAGTCTTACTCAGGAGCTCACAGAAAGTCAATCCTTCTCCAATTTCTTCCCAAAAAAAGTGAGAAATAGCAGAAACTGAATGCAGCCTCTCCAGGAACCTCTGCAACTGTGGACTTTTTAAGAAGGTGTCACTTGTGCCCCAAAAAGAGAACCTTGCCCTTTACCTCACTTAGTCTTCTGGTGAAGCTTCTTCCAAACGTGCTTGGCAAGGAAAATGTGATACACTTTTCCACAAAGACTCATTTTACATCATGGGAAATGAAGATAGGGTCTAGATGATTTGCATAAAAGTGTAACAAAAACTTGAGGAGAAAAAGCCTACTACTTTTTTTAATCCCTTATTGTAAGGTAGGATAAAAATTACTCACAGGCAGATAAATTTATGTATTCATCACGGAATAATCAAGTTTTAAAGCTGTTTTTTTAAACTGTTTAACTTGCCTTTTGGTGTTCCAGCATAAAGATTCATTTGAGAAAATCGGCCACTCATTTCTGGAGACAGCAACAGAGACTGGAGGGACAGACAAGGTTGCACGAGGCAGAAACAAAATTATCATTATTTTCGTGAAAAACCTATTAAAGAGAAGTTGAGATACCTATAGAGCTTATTACCATTAATGTCCAGTTTTTGTTGTTTGTGGATTCTTTGTTTCTTGTTTTGTTTTTTGAACAAGCTGTGGGCATGGTTGTTTTTAGATGTAGGTTTTAGGGTCCTGCTGCCAGACAGAGCTTAAAGGTGGGTCTGCAGTGACTTCAGTGAATGATAGAAGGCTTTGAAACAGGGGAAAAACAGGCAGGTTTTATTATACTATAAACTAGAATAATTGACCATTTAGACAGAAGTCAAATGATATGGGAAGGTGTAAAAGAAATGAAGAGGTTCACACAGAAGTTGTTCCTCGATCGTTGTGTCCCGGTGAGTGGATTCATTCTCCCAGCCTTGGTTTCAATTGTCCACTGACCCTGGTGGCAAGTCCTTACCTTGAGATACAGCATTTCCCTTGTTTAGTGTTCTAGTTTTTAACAAGGATGTGGGCAGGGTTTTCTGGGCCTGTCTAGGCTTGGCTGCAGTGGGCTCTGAGCAGTGAACATGCAGTGGTAAATTTTCCTCGAGCGCTTTCAGCCTCCTCTGCTGGGGAGCTCAGAGACTACTGGAATCCAGGGGCTTGGCCTCTGGGGTCTCAGCTGCACATCCTTGACCTCTGCAGTAGGAAGGAGACCACGGAGCCTCTTGGAACACGTGGTTTATTGCATGGGTTGTGGGGGAAAGAGCCTTGCCCTCAGCCGCCAGCCTCGGCTCAAGGGGTGTCCCCAAGAGAGCCAGCTCCTTGTTACAATGCACTATATCTCCTTTTGTGTTGAATATTGTAATTTGCAGTCACCAAATCCTACAAAATCTACACACAACCTATGAGAACTGCTCTATTACCGTTTCCCTCTGTATTCTAAACTCTAAAGGCTGCTTTATCTACCTTTTCCCTGATACCTTGGTGGGGCTGCACCCTTGGGCCCCTTGGTGTCCCTTTGTTTGCTGTTACTAAACCCATCTCTACTAAGCCCATCTCTAGCTCATCACCATCTTCCTGCCTGCCATGCTCACATCTCAAAGCTTGCTTTCATTTCTATTTCACTCACAGACTTCATATCTTCAGAATCTCTTGCCAAGCAATCATATTTGTAAGCTTTTCCTGTCTCACCTTTCCCAACAGAAGGTCTCTGTGCTGTGTGCAGGAAACAGTCAGGGAACTTCAGCACATCCCTGTTTTATCTCCTTCCCAGGTCACGGTGATGAAGACCACGGTCTTACACCATGGGGGTTTCACCAGTGGTATTTCTCTGGCCTTGAAACTGGCCAGGTTCTCTGCCTTTCAGGCTCCAGCCCATCTTTTTAGCCGCTTTGTTATCCTGAGAAAAGAGCAAATGGTAGTAGACGTATTCCTTCGGGGCTTGGTTTATTTTCTTCTGAGAAATCTTTCTTTGCTCAGCTCTTAAGCTTTTGAAAGGTGGTTTGTTTTCAATGTTGGGAAAACATCGAGAAAACTTAATCTATTGAGGCAGCAAGAAATGAGAATGGAAACTTTCCTGTCTTTCTATTTCAGTAGTAAACTGATAAAACAAAGTAGGGGGACAGCATTAGAAAGTGCGAAACCTAATTGATGAAATTATCATTATTTTTGTAAATAATTCTTTCTAATTATAGTTCCAAATGGGAAAGGCATCTGGTGTCACAGCAGCAATGAAAGTGACATAAATCTAATAGGAAATTACAAAACTTGTCTGAGACTTGACCCCTTTATCAAATTCAGGCTGCTGCATGTATTTGCATAGGAGTATTTTGTTTTTAATAAAATAATTGTGTGTTTAACCATTTTCTTTTTGGTGAAGTGGCAGCCTTAAGGCAGCTTTGTAATTGCAGATGAGTAGTGACTGTGTTCAGAAAAAATAATGTATTTTGTTGCATTTACTGGAGCAACAATACCATGATGTGTCTTTTTGTCCAAAGCAGTGCTTCATCGTAGAATTGGTGAATTCAAAGCCTAACTGTAGTGCTGACTAAAGAGTTCATTAAATTAACATAATTTTCAACTCTATCAAAAGGGTTTTAGTATATATTTGAGTCTTAAAATGGTAGGGAAAAGAAATGTCTCTTTCTGATTAAATTTCTATTTAGTTTTTGAAAATTTGGAGGGAATAACTCTGTTTTTTATATGGCAAATGCATCATATTCTTTATGAATACAAGCACAGCCTTTCCTATTCTGAAATGGTCTCATTGGCTTTGGCACTTTGCCCTCATGTTTTAAACTGCTGTGTGTACCTGAAGAGTTTCTGTTTTCAATGAAAATGATACATTTTGAAAGGACAACAGGTAGCATCTTAGTTTTCCTTTAAAAGACATAACAGCGACAAACCCCCAGTCTATGGGCATTTTTTTCCTCTCTGATGAAAAAAGCACAGCGACATATTCAGTATATCAATGTCTGATTACAAGATTTTGGTGCATTGACACAGAACAAGGGGTCATCTGTGTTTCTAGCCAGTTTCTGCCACTCTTCTCTCAATTAAATATGCTAACATGTCAAAAAACCTTTGTGTCACTGACACACACTTGAAAATCTTCATCTGGAGGCCTGTTCTTATTTCATTAATTTTCCCTTAGGTAGCAGTGGCTAATTATGAGCTGCATTAAAGCTTATCTAAAAGAGGAAAAATGAAATGCAGATAAAATCAAATTTTCTTCTTATTTTATAGGCTTTCTGGGGGCAACATTTGAACTGAAACAACTGTAATGACGATTAGAAAAAAAGAAACGTCTCTGACTTCAGGGATCTTTTTGAACCACAGGAACTGGACAAATTGGAGTTGAAAGGACCTTGACAATTAACATGTTGTCTTCTGCTCCTGTGTTGGACAATACACTGAATGGCCAATTAATTACAGATATTTCAGCTTGTGTTTTTAGGTCAGAGATGTGGCTCATGCCTCTTGATAGATTTTTTTTTCCCCCGCTTCTGTAGAGGGAAAATAAGCAATCCAGGGAGAGGGGGTTAAGTTAGTGAGGTGACCTGGATCTAAAAGTCACACTCACACTCTGGACCAAAACGGGACTGTTGGTGTGGGAGGTGTTTTGCTCTGTGGTGGCTTCTTTGCAGTGGCCTCGCTTCTCTTCTGCACAAAGGTTTGAAAAGCAAGGGTAGGGTAGCACTGAGCAAATCAGGACTAGTAAAAATCTGCATGTTCCAGTGGTTTTTAAGAAAGCCTGCAAAGGGTAATTGCTGATTATTCCCCCTCACTGAAAACTTTGTCTTTCTTGAGTTGTTTTTATGATAGCTCTTGGGTGCAAGAGTTTCCAAGTGGTGTAGCAGTTGTGCTGCCCTGCTTATTTGTGACCTCAGAAGTAGCTGAGCTTTGATACTGTCGTCTACTGTTTTAGAGATGGAGCCCCAAATTCTTTGAGACAAGGGATTTACTTTACTGACAGCTGTGTCAGCCTGGGTTTGTGTGGAAAATTTAAAATAACATGAATGAGGGCTCAAAAGCTTTCTACGTATTACTGCCGTTCTTTCACAAACTCTTGTCCTCCCAAACTCTCCAAAATGAAGGCTGTTCATCTGTACACTTTTATTGTACAACCTGCCTCACCCAAAGATTCTCTCTCAGGAGACACACTTGACTTTTCTTTCGTGCAGTTTGCAAGGCCAGCAGTTCACTGGATGCTGACTATGGATTTCACTTGGCCTATAAACTATATTTTGCACCCACAGAGCAGAAATCTGTGCACCTTCTGCACCTAGGTAGTGCTGCCAGCTTTCAGCAGCAAAGACATCGCTTAAAAAAAACCCCAAAATGCAGCCGTGAAAGAGGATTTTGTGTTTTTCCACCTTTAGTGCATAATATTCTCCTCTACCCTTCAAACTTGGAGGGAAGTCTCCAGTGAGTGACATATGGCTGATTAGGTGGAAAATGTGTGCCTGAGCCATATTAATAGAAATGTTTGTGGCTGAACCACATTAGTACGAAGCTTGCTTGTTGGGACCCTGGGAGAGGATGATGATGCTTGTTATGAAATCTGGAAGTGACAAACTTAACCATTAGGATTTTATAGCCAAGGTTTTTATTCAATGCTTGATGCAGGGTGTTTGGGCCTCAGAAATCCATGTGCTAAGGGTGTAAGGGTGTACTGCTGTCTTGGGCCACCTGAGAATGTGGTTCCCAAGGGGGCAAGAAAATATTAAAGGTCATCTGAATTACATGCAGCATCTTAAAAGGCTCAGAACATTGATATATCATACTTCTAATTTTGCTCAGTTTGAGGGAGAGTTAGGGTCTGATCCCTGAGAAAGCAGCTGGGTTTATTTAGGAGACAAAAGTGGGGAAGGGGAAGCTGAAGGACTGTTAGGACATGGAGGAGGATGCTGAGCACCAGTTCTGTGGTTGTACCAGAAAACACAAGAGCTCTTCTTCCCCTCTGTGTTGTCCCTTTGGGCTGGGCAAACTGTGCTCTGCTGACCACTGAATGCAGAACTACGTGGATATTTAAAGCTGCCATGCTCAGCAGCGCCCACAAACATGTGGTTTCCAAAATCCTGGTTGCTCTGGTCCTGGTGGAGATCTGGTGGTGATTTGAGGACTTCTTTAGTTCCTTTCTTTTCTAGTGTGAGAAGCGGTTCGATCTGGTGATTATGGATAGTGGAAAAATCTGGAAGTTCTCAGGTATTAAATAATACCTCTCCTTTTCTCCTTGTAATGGAAAGATGGGATAGAGGGCTCAGGAGTAATTCTGGGTCTGTAAAATTGTAGTTGAACAAATGAATTGCCTCTCAAGTGCCAAATAAATAGGTATGTATTGAAGTCATCTAATTTTAAGCTAATAGAATATGTTGGCTGCTCAGAAAACCCATTTCATCTTCTTATATCTGCACATTCAAAAAAAGTCTGACTTCAATCTATTCTTGACTTTAAAAAATCATGTTTGGACGTCAAAAAAAGAATTAACAATTCCATTATCCTTGTGTATCTCAATTTCAGGTTTATCTGCATCAGTGAAGCAGTCTTCTAGGAATAATTTTTTCTAAGCTGGAAAAAGTCTATTATTACTTGCAAAAGCTATGTAGAAAGTTGCACAGTTGCTAATAATCTGGGATTTCCCCAGTGTCTATTTTTTCCTTGCTTAGAGTATTTGCAATTAGAAGTCTCCATCTCAATGGGATAATTAAAAAATAATTTACCACTTGGAAAGAATAAGTCTCTTTGGGCAAACTGCACTGCTATTGGTTAATTATTACTAATTTTTGGTTATCTGATATGGTTCTTCCTGACCTGACATCTGCATAATGTAGAAGCTAATGAGAACAGAAATTAAGCCTGGTAGTTGACATGTCCTCTGTTCAATTTGAGAGAGTAATGTGGAAAGGGATTAAAAATAAAATTGTCAAAGTGAGACTTCAGCATTACTGGCAACTTTATGTTGTGCACCAAATTTTTATATAGATGGATAAATACGTGGAGGGAGAAAGACACACATGTGATTAAGGAACTTTCACTTGATTTTTTTTTCCCTGCTAGCTGAAATACTGAAAAAACATGAATACTGTGGTGTACCCTGCTAACCTTAATACCTAGTTGGTGTGGGACTTGCCATAAAATTTTCTTCTTTCTTTGCAATAAATTAAGTTTTTGCTTGAACACTTAAGGATACGTTTCCATCGCACATCATTCTGTCTTTTACATTTTTAATGCATCTGAGTATCACTTCCATTTACCAACTGCCCCGTTGTCACTCTTCTGTTTGCTCCACTGGGTTGGAGAGGTGAGGTTCCTGCTGCAGCTTGTGTGAGTCACTCCTGTTGCACCACTCTAGTTCTTGGTGTTACACCCAACAGGTTTTCTACACCTCTGCTGGCCACAAAATGTTTATCTCAAAGCTGGAACTATTAAAGGGGCTTCTTATGGGAGGTGGATACTCTGGGGATGTGACAGAGTGGCAGAACCAGAGAATGGTTTGTGTTGGGAGAGACCTTAAAGATCATCTGCCATAAGCAGGGACACCTCCCACCACAGCAGGATGCTCAGAGCCCCATCAGCTGCCCTTGAACACTTGCAGGGGTGGGACATCCACAACATTTCTGGCAGCAGCTGCCTCACCACCCTCATAGGAAAAAAATTCTTCGCTGTGTTTAATCTAACCCTTCCTCCTGGCAGTTTAGGCCGCTTCCTCTTGTCTCATCACACTCCATGACCTTGTTAAAAGTCCCTCTCCAGCTCTCTTGTAGCCCCTTTAAGATAGTGGAAGGTGCTCTGAAGTCTCTGTGGTACCTCCTTATCTCCAGACTGAACAACCCCAAATGTCTCAGCCTGTCCTGAGGGTGGGTGCTCCAGCCCTCTGATAATATCGGTGACCTCCTCTGGACTTGCTTCAACAGAATATTTCATACTTCAAAATGCTCTTTAGCTTCATGAAAAGTAGTGCATAAATTTGGGTGAAAGGAGAAGACAATCCTTCAGTTGTTAATGCAAATTGAAACTGGTGCACGGTTAGTTAATTAATCATGGGCAAAGGGAGGCAAATGGCCTTAAATGGAGCGCAGATGCAAAATAAACTGTGATTGTTTTAAAGCAAATAAAGGTGAGATACGTGACAGGACCAATATGGAAATACTAACCTGATGTTCACCTTGGGTCTTGCAGCACTTATACAGTGGTAAAAGGTTGTTTTATTTGGAGAAGATTATTTGGAGAAGACAGTTATTTGGAGTTTATTTGGAGAAGACAGTTATTCCAATTAGCTGTGGACATGGACACGTGTATGCAGAGACAGAAGGCCACCTAACACATTTTGGAGGTAGTTAACCTGTGTGGTCGTGGTCTTTATTGATCCAGAAGCATTATTCCATTTTTAAAAAATGCTCCATTTTGCTTTTGTTGACAGCAGAGCAATAGAATAATGTTGCACTTTGAATTTTTCTTAGTGAGAAAATAGCTGTATCCCAGTTGAGGGAATTGTTATGATAAATGAACAAAATCTGCTCCCATTTCAAAAAGAAAACATTATTTTTTTTCCTATTCAGAAGGCACACAGCTCACGAAATACGACGACAGATGCAAACAAGCGAGTTACAAAGCCCTTACAATAATATTGCAGCAGAACTTTTGAAAAAGGGGGAGTGCAACATACGAGCCGAAGCCATCTGTCTCTGTTACTGAGCATTCCTTCCCTTGGAGAGCATAATTATGGCTCTGGCTTTTTCTGTTGCTGGATTTTTATACAAAATCGTCCCTAAGAAAAATAGGATTGATCCAGAATAAGGTGAAACTGACTGGTGCTGCTATATATTCCTTGGACTGTGGCCACGGAGTTGTAATTTCCGTTTCTGTTCTCCATCTCTGCAGTGGCACTTGTGGAGAACAGTGGGATCTGTGGTAGTGGGTTACTGACCTCGTGCCTTGTCATTAAAAAGAGCTTTATCAGGAATAGAATTTATTATCTTGAAACAATTTTTTTTAGGGGTGACAGGTAAATTCTTAGCAAGCTGGTTTAAATGATAAATTGCTTTTTGGGCTTGCTGAAGATTAATTATATCTTTAAAATATACATATATCTTAAATATATTGAAATATATATCTTAATAATATATAAATATAGATGGTAATATATTGATAATATATATCTTGTATCTTAAATAAAATTGAAACAGCAACCGAATTGTATTTCTTATAAGGGACAGATTGAGCAAATTCTAGTATTTTGCTAAGAATTCTAGAATGTAATTTTTAATCTATTTCCAGATAAAATATTACTGTTTTGAATAATACACGCTAGTATATGTGAATCAATCAGATTAGCCATCTCTTGTTCCATTTAGTCATGAATGACTTATTAAATAAAAAAAAATTAAATAAAAAGAGTTTTAAGCCTTTGTATTGTAGTAGAACTGCATCAGGTCATTTTTACTTGGACCTCAGTCCTGTCCCAGTGTTAGGACAGGTGGTGTAGGAGAATTTAGCATTGCTCTCTGCGAGCTATTGTGTTGCTTATGTAATTTCACATGTTTAAAAAATGAGGTTTCTAAAATAAATACAATGTGAGACAGAATCATCTCGAGTGGGAATGAGATTGCTTTTATCTCCTCATATTGGCTCTGAACTTGGTGTCGTGATGGAGGCGGTGTCAGGTACAGGAGCAGTTCTGAGATGTGTCTTGGCTCAAAAAGTAATAATGCAGTTAAGGGAAACGTTAGGAGGAATGAATTACAGTGATCTTTAAATGCTTTTTACTTGGAGAGCTTGAGAACGTTCAGCATGTTATTAAGAAATAAAGAAGTTGGTTTATATTTTGTATGTCCCCATTCCCTCTGAATGACTCTCATTGATCTTACCAGAGGCACATCCCTCTCCTCCTCATGTGCAGGCTGCACCCTGTCGTGGTTTGCTATTCCTGAAGTTTAATGGGATATCTATGAGAATCCTGCTCCTTGAAATAATAATATTTATCTCCTTAAATTCTTGTCAAGCGTTTTAGCAAGGTCAGATTTGCCATCAGTTAGCTTAGCAGCTTTTTACCAGCTTACGGTCATGTAGCCTCTGTGCATGTGTTTGCTGCTTTCCCTGCTGGGCTAGAGGAAAAGCAAGCCCAAGGAGGCAAGGGAGGAGGGAGAATGGGAGGCCTTTAAAATACAAATTAACTCCCAATTGCCTCAGATCCACTATCAGGTGCTTCCTGACTTCAAGTGGCCAAGGATCTTTTTATTAGTGGTCAGAAGGAAAATCTCTCTTTTCTCCCTGTACACACAGAATCAGTTGTCTCTATGAAACCTAGAGTTGTCTTTAATCTGCATTTTGAATACTTGCACAAGAGTTGGGCTCTGAAATGGTTTGCAAGCTTTGTTTCTGTCCAGTCCCTCCTTTGGTCTTGCCTTAACTAGGTTGAGCTTTAACATCCTTGTTCCCTGACAGTGGACAGGCAGATGCCAGTGACCCACAGCCTTCCTTTTCCTAAACTGTTGTGGTGCTTTGGGTAACATCTGCTTTTCTCTTCTCTTCCAGTGGCAGATGCTTATTTTAAAAACAAATATTAATCCATTAGTATGCAATGCTCAGAGCGGCAATTTGAGAACACAGTTAATGTGATTTTCCTGTTCTGTAACACTTGTTTTCCTTGTATGCAAACTCTGGTGGAGCAACTGTGACAGTCTTCTCAGCTGAAGTTTGAATATTAATTTTGCATTGGCTATAGGAGCCGGTACCAATGTAAACTTTAACGAGGCTGGCACTCAGAAGCATTCATGTGTAACTGGTGCTGTCTTGAGAAAAGATGAAAACACTCTCAAGTCACCAAGGGGCA
This sequence comes from Cyanoderma ruficeps, assembly GCA_008694505.1. Lineage (NCBI taxonomy): Eukaryota > Metazoa > Chordata > Aves > Passeriformes > Timaliidae > Cyanoderma > Cyanoderma ruficeps. The sequence continues at coordinate 4,802,093 of VZDJ01000052.1, forward strand.
GCTGAAGTTGAGGAGCAGCAGCTTGGCAGCTTTTATTATTTCCTCGACTGTCTCCTCTAGTTGTTTTTTTCTCAGCTCAGTTGATGTTCTGCATGAATATGCAGGACTTCTTGCATTCCCTATTTAAGATTTTCCTATTAATTTACCACTTTGTCTTTTTTTTTAAAGGCCAAGACTAAACACTTTAGGAATCCAGAGTCAGGCAGCCCCTGAGATCAGAGAATTTGGATAACAAATGCTGTAGGGAACGGAGGATAATTGTTATGTAGCTTCTGCTTGATGACAGAAAACAAAATCTTCTCTATGTAAGACGAGTCAGTGAGAATGTTTGGACACCCTACCACATCCCATGCAGGGAATGAATTGTTTGAGATGATGGTTATTGTGGTTTTGCACAATTTCCGTGTTGCACAGTTTCTGTCTGGTGTTGACTTAGAAGATAAATTGATGCTTAGCAATGAGTTGGATTCTTTAACAGTAAGTTTAATCCCTTGGTGTGAGTTTTCCCAACAGGTTTTTATTTATCTTGAAGGTATATAGCTATTAATAGTCACAAATGTTCTTAAAAAAAGAAACACCAAAAACCCCCCACACCTCTAAGTAAATGGGCTCCCCACAGTGAACAAGAGTAAGCAGTAAAACTCAGCCCTCCTTAAAGGATCTTTGGCAGAATTTGGCCAAGAGACTTTCAGTGCTGGAGCTACAACTTTAAGTGCATTAGTAGGCTTTTTTAATTTTTTTTTTTTAAGAGGATTAATTGGACAGATTTTCAATCTAGCCAGTTAAGGAAACTGGGGCAAGTTCTGCTTGCTTTCTGCCATCAGTAATTCCTTGTGGTTACAGGAGCTGCTTATCTGGAGAGAGAAAACACAGAGAATTTGGTCTGTTATGGATAAGCACTGAAAACTAAAGTAACTGAGTCATAGCAAAATGTGTGTGCTCTGTGGAAAAATGCAGTGAAAACTGTTGGGGCACATTTCAGTGGGAAAAGGACTTTGGGTATTTGCACGGTGTTGTCAGTGCCTTTCCAACCTGGCATTTGGGGGAGCTGATTGTTACTCTGCTGAAGCTGTAGCGATGCTCTGGTTGGTTATGGCAGTGCCTGGGAGAAAACTGAAGACTTGAATCCTTCAGAAATCTGTGAGAGGATTCTCAGTTTGAGAAACACAGGTCGAAGGATTTTTTGCGTTATTTGCAGTGCGTATTGATTTCCCGCTCTGCACCTGAGATATGAAATGTGAGGTAATTTCCTGGTTACATGGAGTATTGGACTAAATCCAGAGGGGGACAGATGAGTGGCAGTGGAGCAGAGCTGCTGTGTACTGTAACATGTGTCTTGTTCAGGTGCAGGCAGGTCAGGGGTCTGGTGGAGTGACTTAGGAGAAGAGGAGTTGAGGGAGTGGAGTACAACCAGCAGTTCTGCTTCTAACTTGTGCCACTTGGGGCAAATCGCTTCAACTTGGAGCAAAATACTGTTTTCGTTAATTCAAATATAAACGTCTCTTAGTTTTTAGTGGAATGTGCTCTCCTCCTCTGCAGTTTCTTGTGTTTTCTTTCAGATATAAGAGACAGGTGAGGGGAAAAAAATGATATCATATTGACCATCATCAATGTTATTACAATACTGCCAGCAGAGAAGCAAGCAAATAAAACCTAGTGTGGCTGCACGTATTAAAGGTTTTCCTTACATGATGCTTTCCTTAGTTACTGAACAATTTTGCATTTTCTCATTTCCATCTCTTAAAGCCTGTTGTGTTAATGACATTTCATTGACTTAATACATTTTAAAACATATTGTTTCTGCCAAATTTGCCTGTGGTGTTTGCACATCCAACATTATTATACTTGTGTGACTCTTTTGTCCAATGGAAAAAAACCCACCCCACAACTAAATCAGTCATAGGAAATACATGTAGAAAATTACTTAGTGCTGTAAATACATAATTAATCTGGTCAACCATCAGAAAAAATCCATTTCATTACATTGTAATCTCTACAATTATTTCCAGATTATGACATGATAAACAATTGTCTTGGGTTCCCCAAATTAAAGCACACCCAGTAAATGGCTACTGAAGATGGCTGAATAATTGCTGGTGGTGAAAGGTGGACTTTTCCTCTAGGTTAATCTTAGAGCAGCTTATATGAATTTATAAATAAAGCTCTTCCTCCCCTGCTCTCCTCCCAGCCTGCAGTGCAGTCTGTGCAAGTCCAACTGGTCTTTCTTCTGCTGTTACATGTCTGTTTTTAGGCTCCAGCTGGAGCTTACAGCATGAAAAAATGATTTTAATTTTTTACAGAGTTGGAAGAACAGGTAGAGAGGAGAAGTTTCAGGTACCAATCTCCAAGTTTTTAGAGTGAAAAGAAAGATAATTATTACCAAGGAATGAAACCACTGTCTAATTTTCCATAATCTGATAACTTTCAATCACTGTTAACTATGGCCTGATTTGAACAAGCCACATAACAGTGAGCAATCATGTATAGGATTATTCAGTAAATGCTAAACATTAATTGTCATATTTGGAATGAAACAGCAGAATCATTGCTCACACACCAGAGGGGAATGCCAGCAGTTTGTATTTCAGCATGAGAATATGCTGGGAATTGGTCCATTGCTAATGAAAGAAGTGGGCAGAATTCTAGTTTTAATGAAAGGTTCCTAAGGACCTTCTCTCACTTGTTAGTTTTTTTTGAACTTCAAAGAAAAACTTTTTTGCTAAAAATATTTGTTTGAACTTCTTCTTTAACGTAAAGTTAAAATCAACACTGCCAGCAGAGTTCTAACAAAGGTAGAACGCAGTGTCATTATATATTTCATTATAAGTGATTCATTGTATTATAGGTGAAATGTGTGTTTACTTCAGAGACTGAATATGTGGCAAGGAGGAAAAATAGTGGCCAAGAAACTTCTCAGAAGGCAGAACAAGGTCTCATCCCCAGCCTGCTTTTTCCAGCACACTTTCTATGCTTCATTAAGGCAGCTGCTTTCCTGTAATCATACAGAAAAACAGAAGCAGCCTCAAATGTTTCAGGGCGAAAGCAGAGCTGTGAATTCTGCAGATTATTGAGACCCTGAGTTAGAGACCCACCACTTTCTGCCTTTGTTGGCTGTAGATACTTGAGTAAAGAAAAAATTATTGTTTAATATGCACCTGTGGTCTCTGTGAGCTTACTGCAAAGACACCTCTACCACACGTGGCACCACCTGAGTCTGAGTTTGGAGCTGAGGTCTCTGTAAAGGGCCTTCAGGCAAACAAGTATTTTCTTTCCAAGTGCTTCTTGGGAGTAGCATCTCCTGAGGAGGACTGTGCTGAAAACCTTGTGTGGTGGCTGTAATTCTCATCTTGGCAAAGGGTTTAAAGTATTCTCCCATTCCTAGTAGTGTTTAAATGGTTTTTGCCTTCAACTATGCCATCTGGAGAGAAAATATCTGTAAGTGTCTTACTATATTCTGTGACAAATTCGAAGGTATAAAAGCACACCTTACTCAGGTGAGGTTTGCTCTGTGTTAATTGTAGGGAAATGAAATTTGTATTTTTGTCTAACTTAATCTCTCTGAATTGATAACGTGCTACTTCACAGAGAAGAGCTTTGTGTTTTTGAATCCAAGTCTTTAGTTTTGGAAGTGTATTTTATGTTTAAGTATTTTTAATTTCAAATCATGACTATGATAGAGCCATCTATTGGACTTCATGTGCAGCAATGCTGGAGTTCTTTGATGTGCAAGCATTAAGAATAAGAGATTAACCTCTCTCCCTGGTGGATGAAGAGATTTATTGTTCATCTTTTTATGAAGCCTCCTCCAGAAGTCATCAAAGTCTATGGAAACCATCCTATTTACTTCAATGGGATTTGAATGAGGAACATGATTTTTGTGGTCCAGTGTTTAAAAACAACACAACAAAACAACAAAAACTTTGCAGTAAAGCTATAATTGCATCTAGATGAGTTTCCCAAAGTGGTTATGAAGCAGCTGATGGAAACACCTTGACATGACCAAATTCAGCAGGCTACTTGCTTCTGTGCGTGGGAAAACCGACACAATCTGGAAGTAATTAGTCTGGAACCAGCAGCACTCCCTGGGCAGGCCTTTTAAAATGAGTTGCAAATAAAAAGGCTAGAAAATCCCTAATGATAGGTATATTATCTGCTGTGTGTTGTGGAAGGTGTTTTTATCAGTAACTTGGCTTCCATTTTTTTTTAAAGTGATTTTGACCTGTGTCGTGCTGTATGTGCAGCACACTATAATAATGGTTGTGTTCCTATTTGATTTTTTTCTGTTCTTTTTTACATTACACAGTCTTCTGGGCCAAAATCTCTTTTTTCATTAACAGCTGGGAGACTAAATTGGAATTTCTAAGCAATACTTAGAATACAATAGTTTAGGGATGTAGGCACAGGAGCCTTTGCTGTGGACAATTTTCTGTACTCTGCCCGGGTCCTTTTGTGTATTGGTGCTGAGGAACTAAGAAACTTGAATCAAATACTTAAGAATAAAACCAAGAAGAAGCCCATTTAAAGAGGGAAATGGAGATAAGTGCACACATGTTATTCAGCAGTGGGTTTATTCCTTGTGGTGCTGCTCTGTCTGTGGTGATTCATTCCCAAGTGCAGCCGTCTCAGGGCAGAGCATCATCCTGCCTCTGATGATGTTCTGTACCAGCTGTTTAAGGAAGACAAAAAGCTGGTAACAGCCCACCAGAGTTATGTTCCCATCTTCAAAAATGGGCTGTAAATGTATCTCCCCAAATTAAGTGGAATTACTCGTGCTCTTTCAAGCAAGGGAAATGTGAAGGCAGTGTGTGGCCCTGTGTCTTGTCTTCTGTGAGGTCAGTGCTGAACTGCTGAGCTATTACTGCTTGACCAGAGACCCTGAAGAAATGGGATGGAGCAAAATAGACAAGAAACTAAAAATTTAAAGATCTGATTTTTTTGAGAGGCAGCACGTACAAGGATGGAAGCATTCTTTGGTATGCTTTTTAAAAGAGCAGTAGTACATAGGAGGTATATTTCTTAATGTGGAACAGGAAGAGAGAACAAAAGGGGAATTTCAGAAAAATGTACTGATTGAAAACCAGCATGACATAATATACTCTCTAGCTTCTGAAACAGAGAAACAAAATTAACTTTTTCAATTCTGTTATGACTAGCCGAGCTGTAATGTAATATAGTAAATCTCTCAGTATTATGTAATAAAATTAGTCAAAAGATGACAAAAGCATAAACCATGCATTAATGAAAAAGCCTAGCAGGACTTGTATTTAAATTGGATTATGCCTGTTTGATTTATGCTGGTGTGTAAGTACACTTGGCTCAAGTGTTTGTAGAAGCATGGACAGTAGCCTCATTCTGTGTTTGCTGCTCCTTCTCATTGTTTGCCTTTTTTTTTTTTAACATTTGGAAATACAATACTAAATATTACAACAGCGTTGTCATTTACAGGGTAGTGGGAATAGATAAGTCTGTCGTGCAGCCTGAGAACATAATTAGGAAGAAGGAAGAAGCCTGATTTTACTGCAGCACAGTAAATGGCAGAATTGCTAGATTGTCTTGAGCTCACTTGGCTCAGCTTAAATGCACATAAAACCCATCAGCAGCAAACTCTTCACTCAAGCAGTATCAATGCATTTTAAGAGGAAGCACTCCCTTGGTTTCATTTAGATTGCAGGCCAGCTCTGCATGTGTTGATATTTCAGAATGAAACATGTATTCGAATACCCTTTTTTCCCCAACAAAATTTCTGATGGTACCTCTAATGATGCTGTGGGTTTAGTGACAGTGGCCAGTCTTTGTTCATGCATAAGCCTGTGAGCTGTGCAGACCCTGTTAGCAGCTCTTAAAACACCCACCCGAACCAGGTTTGGAGATGAATATCTAATTTATAGCTGTGAAAAAGGAGAGGAAACAGAGGTGGCTCTTCCAGTTCCAGATCAATTCCTTTCCTTATGTCTGAGCCTCATTTCTGCTCCCGTCTGCTGATAGAAACACCCCATGATGCTTCCTCAGTATATTGTTTTCAGCTGCAGCACGCAAACACTGTCAGTGTTTTCTTATCCCAAGACACTAGAGCTTAGCTCTTCCCTATTTTCATTCAGCTTGACAGATGTGTTTGAAACCTCTGTCCTGAAGAAAAAAAATATATCCCACAGATATGGGAAGCTGCTCTCTAGCACAAGTTGTAAAGAAAGTAGCATAATGCAGTGGGAAGGATTAAAGAAATGCATAAAAATTGAGCTTTTCGTTGTAAAAATGAAGTCAGTTTAAATGAGGCGAAGAAAAGGATTGAATATAAGCAAACATGATGTAACTGCTCTGGAATTGAATAGCATGGGCTGGGGGCTCAGATGTGTTTCTGCTTTCAGAATCCTGTTTGCTTCCAGCACTATTGCTGGATTCATTCCCTGCCTTGCACTGCAGCCAGGCCAGGAGGCTCGGTGCTGTAGCAGCAGAGTGATCAGGACTGTGCCCTTTTCCCCGGCGGTGTGGGATGTGTGTCATCACACTGTCTGTGCAGAAGGCACATCTGTCCTGTCCCCAGGGCTGTGGAGCAAATCCCTGGCTGGCTGTTGGAAGCTCTCAGGCCTGCAGGAGGTGGGGATCCTGTGTCCCAGGGCTGGTCGGTGTGGTGTGGTGTGGTGAGCAGGACAGCCATGCCCTGGCACAGCCTGTCCTCGTGTCACCTGCCACCTGCAAGGCGTGACCCGAGTGGGAGCGGGTGGGAGGCGGCGTGTCAGACAAGGCTTCCACGAGTGCCGCAGGGATGAGGTAACTGTGGGATTTAATGGGATCCACGTGACTCAAGCTGCTGATACCAATACGCTGATTTATGTGCTGATGGATCTGACAGGTGCCCGGTCTCCTCTGAGCCCTCCACCCTGGCCCGCCTTACGGAGATGCAGTGAGGTAACAACGCTCATCCCGTGGTGGTTTCAGTCCACCCACACACACCATATGCAGAATTTTTCCATAAAGGATGACTGTCGGGATATATATGATCTCGGTTCAAGGCGGTTGCACGTACTCTCATTTTTCACATACAACTGTTTAGCTGTGTGATTTAGCTAACTAAAACTAGTTGTTGAACACCCAGGCAAAGCTAATTGTTGCATCGATGGAATGCACCGTGTGGTGCTTATTTAGCAAGAGTCCTGATACCTGCTATCTTACTGTTCTGGTCCTCAGCTCCACTGGATATCTTGTGTTTGTTAACATAAACACTTTTACGGGAATTTTCGATAAGCATGAGGATATTGCTTGCATTCCAAGTTAAAGATAATGGTCGACTTTTCAGAAGTGCTCGCTGTTGGGTGACTCACCTCGTTTAAGCTGGTGGTAAATTCTTCATTAGTATCAAAACTAGCACAGTTAAGGGAGCACAGAAGCAGTTTTGGAAATGGTGTTCTAAGAAGGTGTCTGCTTGCAGGACCGACAGGATGACAAGCTCATTGCTTCTCTTACAATGCTAGAATTTGACTATTTGCATAATACAGAGCAGTAACACTTCAATTTACAATTCAGGAATAAGCATTTCAGAGAGTGGTTTCAGACACGACTGAAGTTTGTGAACGGTTCTCAGATAAATTGAAGGTTTTGAGCACATTTTGTTTATATCAAAAAGCTGAAATTATAATCGGATGCCCGAGCCTGAAAACAGAATGTAATTTGGCATTCGTGTGTAAATGCTTCCTGAACAAGGGGAAATACTGATACAATTTGGTGTTTAGTTGTGCATGTAATAGATACTAACTTGGTCCTTCTGCACTTGCATTGTAAACTTGCTGGTTTTGTTAATTGGTTGGCTATAAAGAGAAAAGGCTGCAGTTTAGAGAGACTCAGGGTAAACTTTTTTAGTTTCTTAATCAATATTTAAGGGTAGTGCTAGTACCAAAGAAGCCCTACTTGCTTTAGAGCTGTAATAAACCCTGCTAGGTTTGAGAAGGCCTCCTGTTCAGTTGTGCACTTGTCTCAGCTGAATGATATTGCTGGAGTTTTTCCCGTGGTTGCTGTGCTGGTCTTTTGGTTTAAAGCGTGATAAAGCACAAGGTGGGGCCTGGGAAGCGTTTGGTGGTGGTGCTCCTGGGCTGCAAGAACGTGGATTGCGGTGTTCCCTGATGCCAGGGGAGCTGTGTGAAGATGAATGTAGGAGTAGTGGCAGCTCAGATGTGCTGACTGAAGAGCTGCATCAGGAGATGCAGAGCTGAGAGAGAGATAGACAGGAAAAGTCACGTATGATGTCTGTGATAAACACGATAAAAACTTGCTGAGGAGCAGCTTGGATTACAAAGAGCTTTCTGCCTCTTTCATGTCTCACGATAATTAAATGGTCCATTTTTATTCAACTTCTTTCAAATGGGGTTCTAATTAAGCAATAACTAATGAAATACGAGATTGAGGAGATCTCTGCTGGTCAGAGACGTGCCCAGCGCAAAGTTTAAAACAGTTTTGTAAAACCTGTGTTTGAAACAAAGCAAAAATATTTATTAGTGAAGCAGGAGACAGGTTCTGTGAGTGGAAATGCAGATTGAATTAATTTTCTTAGTGTTCTGCTGAACTGAAAGAACATAAAATTCAATATGTATTCCTTTTAATGTGGTTGTGATACCATCGCCGCAAATTTCAAAAAAATGCGTCTGTAACCAGATAAGAAGATGCTATCAGGCACTTCTAATTTTAATTAAGGTTCAACCTATTGGAGGAATATATATTTAAAGAATTAATTAAAATGCTGTTCGCTGTATAAGAGATATCAGTGTAGGAAATTAGCTAATTGCAGTATCATAGGGGATCAGTGCTTTGCAAGCTGTTTCATGGTGCTAAGAAAGCATCTTCGTGTGGATGAGAGGGACATCTTGGGGGAACCAGGAAACCATGGCAGTGACCTTCTTTCTGGGTTAGTTTGAGTAAAAGTGGTCACTGGGCTTGCTGCATCTGTGTGTGTCAAACAGTGTTATTTCAGCTTTTGTTTTTCTTTGGAGTGGGTGGCTGGCACACATGCTCAAACTGCTTGAGATAATTGGGCATAATTTGATTGCATCATGGTAATCCTGTCTCCTGCAAGGAGGGCTTTTGAGGTGGTTAAGATACCTTTAAAGACTGGAGTCTTTCAATGCTGTCATTCATGATAACCTTTTTATCGCTGCAAGTTTGTGCAAAGGTACTGCCGGAGCTCCTCAAAGATCAAATCGTGCTTTATTTAATATTTCCATTAGCAGCCTTTACAGAAGAATTAAAAGCTTGCTAAATAAATTTGCCAACTCCAAAGCTGAGAGACACTGGCAAGGCGGGGGAGGACTGGATTATTAAGTGAGAAGAACTGCTTTCCTCTGCCATTAATTGGTTTCAGGAGAATGTCATGAGCTTAAGGACAGACAATATGAATTCCTTCTATAAGCTCAACATCACCATTTGGGAGCAGCAAAGGATGAAGGTGTCCTATCTGTACTTAGGAAGATGAGTTTAAACAGCCACAGGTCAAGGAAGGGTAATTAGGATAATGGTGGAAGGATCAGCCAGCATTTTACCAGTAGCCTGGAAGAGCTTGGCTTCAGCCTAGAAAAACATAAGCTGAGAGGAACTAGGATTGTTTCCTGTGAGTTTATGGTAGGAAAAAAAAAAAACAACCAAGCAACCCACAATTATTGAAGCTAAAGAATGGCTTTAGAAGGCTGCATGGGGTGTGAGTATGGACTCCACTTCATCTGGCAGGCAGGTGATTTCTCACCCTTTTTGGTGCTTCCGTGGGCACGGTGCCTTGAGCATTTGCTAGTTTTGGCAAACCCCAAGGTCAAGTGTTGGAAGTGTCCCCCCCACTCCATAAAAAAGAGCACATTTATTGGGAGCTTGCTTTAAATGATTTCTTTGAAAAGAAAGAACAAAGCTTCTAGGGAGAAGTACTTTAAAAGGGAACTTAATGCATAGGCAGCCCTGTCTTCTTTAAGAATTTAGTGCTGCTCTTGGTGGGTGTGTGGATGCGCCAGACGTCTTCCAACACCTCTGAGTAGGTGCCAGTCTGTCAGATTAGCTCAACTAAAATAAACCTTTCTCCCACTCCCTGCCTGCTATCAGCCCTTTGAGAGAGAATTGCCTTTTAAAATGTACTGGGGTATTCGATGGGCTTTTATTCTGTGGTTTTAAGCTAGTTTTGAAATGAGCAGAGAGGAGGTGAAAAATGTTAGAAGCTTTTAGCACTCATTTAATACTCTCATCCTTTGAGCCTGTTTGTGGAGAGGTGGCTTATCTTGAGCTGTTCTCTCCTTTCCTTGCCTGTTTTCCAGGAGAATGTCTCCTATTGTGTTAAGCCAATAACCCTTTTTAATAGGTCAGCGTAGAGTATTAATGAGCTTTTACACTGTGGTTATAAATGTCACACTTGTTTCTAAGAGTGGGAGTGGGAAAAAGAAAATATTGCCTGGATTTGTTCTCTTACTTTCAACAGCGTGAAACAGTTGATTTTTTTAAAAAAAACACCCTTTGATCAATCAGAGCCTTCTAGCTTTTGTTATTTAAAATGCAATCCTAAGGACCAAGCATCCTAGCACTTGCCTTCCTAAGCACCTGCTTTAGGAAAGTCGAAAAAATATAAATTTGCTGTAAAATAGATGTGTCTGTAAGGAGAGAATTTTGCAGGACAACCTGCAAATGAAAGTTGAGAGCTTTTATTTGTCTTGTGAACTCACAGTGTGTTCACTTGGCTGAGGCGAACCTCTGCTTGCAGCGCAGTGGAGTTTTGTCATCTCCTCAAAAAATATCAGAATTAGTGCTGACAGAGGCATAAATGTGGCAGGCTTGGTTTATACCAGGAGTGGCCAGCATGACTGACTTGGTGTAACGTGTCCAAGTGTCCATATGGGTGGCAGGTCTAAGGAAACATATTGTGCAGCCCAGAAAACAGCAGAGAGGGAAAGGGACACCGTGGCTCATAGAAGGGAGACGGTGGCAGCTCTCCAAAGCTCCTGCTCCTGCCTCCTTGCCAGTCTGAATTGCAGAGCTCCCCAGTAATGTCATCCTTCAGAGTTTCTACAGTTTAATTTCCTCCAGCAGCAACTGCTCCAGCGCAGCGTTGCTGCTGGCAAGGCGAGGTAGCCCTGGTGCTGTCACTTCCATTTCGCTTTCAGCCGCAGTTACCTCAGTAAACAAAGGGCTGAACATCTGCAGTTTGGCTTTATCAAATGGCCCTATAATGCTGCAAACAAACAAAAGGGAAGCTGAAGGCATTTGAAAGCAGCTTTTAATAAATTAGTGTTAATATTGTAATTTGCTCGCTCTTTACTTTTGCCGCTTAGGAGAAATTGTTTGGAAGACCTATTAATTTTATCATAAGAATGGTGATGCTGTATACAGAAAAATATATGGCCATGTGCTTGTATCTTTATTTTATAAGACAAAGATTAATGAAATGTAATTTAAAAGGGAAAATAATTTATTATTATACATTATGCTTTCAAATAAAACGGAGAATAGATTTAGAGCACTAGTGTTCCCATTTGTACTACAGCTATGTATATAATGTGGTTTTGAGAGATCAGGGTGTCATGTAAAGAGTGTTCTTGAATGGCAGAGTAAATATCACAAATTCTGCAGTGTTAAACAGACAATCTGATGCAGACTTGCATGGATTTCAGTATTGTGTGGCTGACTTCAAAACTGGTTAGTACATTTTGCATTCCTCTGGCATGTTGTGCTGATTCCTTCTATTGCTGCTACAGCTGAGCCAAAAAATCACTGGTCCCTTTCAAACTGATTAGAAGAACATTTAAAAATGATTAGTAAAGGAAAAATGTTACAGAAAAGGCCTTACAAAGCATATTTTTAAAAAATACTGTTCTGGACACAGAATATATTCAACTTTTTAAAATAAAGTTGGAATGTGTAAGTTGGAATGTGTAGGGTTGGAGGAGTGGGCGGAAGTGGTGTTTGTTTTTCTTTTCCTGCTAGTTTTCTTCTAACATGAAATACCTGCAATTAACACTGTTGCCTTTCCTCATATAGGAAATCCTGGCGTTTTCTTCTGTGCAGGTACAATGATTACTCCTGCAAAACTGATTTGACAACAAATACCCCCAGCACTGTGCAGTGTTCAAGGAGCCTGCATCATCAGCATATAATTGTGTACCACAGGTATTAAGTAGCCAGTGTGTTTTTTTTACCATTAGAGTAATAGTCAAATCTGGGTCAGCTCCCAGAAGAATAAGAGTTTAAAGGTCTTGGACAACGTCCTAGTGCCCACTAGTATGAATTGGCTGCTTCCCTGTTGTGCTTCAGTGGTTCAGGGAAACGTTGGCAGTTTTTCATGTGCTCTCCCAGTCCTGTGCTGAGGTTGCTCATCCGTGGGCTCACAGTGCTGCTGCCCTCCTTTGATGCTTCATGCTGGCATGTGGCATCTCAGGATTGATAACAGAGCTGCTTTTAGATGTCTGTCCTGCACCTCAACAGGTGACTCTCCCCCCGAAATTTATTCTGTTTACTCATATCAGGTCGTTGGGATGCATAATGTCCTAAAATAACCCTGGTGCTGCTGTTAATTTTTCTGTCAACGGACTCAAAAGAAAAAAAATAAATCAGATCTTGCAGAAGATGGGTCTTCTGTCTTGGAAGTGTTTGAAAATGGCTGTGGGAGCTCAGGACCACTCCTTGCCTCCATGTTCTCACTGCTATTGAGCAGAGTACAGCAATAATACAGTGCTAACCTGCTCAGCCAGATGGTAAATGTCATAGAGATATCTTCATGTTTGTTTGCTGTTTTTTCTTCTGTGTTAGGTGAAGTAAACTTCAGTAAATCTCTCATCTGATCACGGAGAATAAATTTGATGTTGCTTTTGGGCATACTTACTCTGTATCCTCTTCCTTGTTTTCAGGACATAAGTGACACTAATTTGCACTTGTACAGTTTCTCTGTGTTGATTACGGAGCAGGCTGGATGATGTGGAGATTAGCGATGACATTTTGAAAGACCAAACGCTTGCCAGCGTCTTTAAAATTCCCTACTTTTCCTTCCTTGTATGATCAAGCCCTGAGGGGAGATGTCAGAGGCAGCTTCCTACAAATGTGAAAGCACTAGAAAACATGATCCCTGGCTTGTTTGACAGATGAAAGTTTATCGCAGTGTTTGGGGGTTTTTTTTGCAAAGGAAGCAGTATTGGCTGTCTGCTGACCAGGCCTAGCACAGGTAACAGCACCTGCCAGAGCCCCTTCTAAGCAGGAGAAAAAATTGGTTTTTTTCCCCTCCATAGTGGCATTTTAGCTGGTGGTAAGACGTGGGAACAGATGCCTTGGCAGGTCTCCAGCCCCCTTTGACACCTAGCATGGATCTGGAATTCTGCTTCATTCCTGAGGAAGGCTCAGGCATGGCCTAGATGGGTTCCTCAGCTGACGGTGATGCACCCAAGCATACCCAGACATGAGCTGCTTCTGTTTTAAGACATTTTCCTATTCAAAATCCTTAAGCCCCAGTTTATAGCAGCACTGTAGAGATTTCCATGAATGAGTATGGGAGACTTCACTCATCATTCACATATTGACTTGCAAACCTCAGAAAGAGGTCAGTGTTGTGGGAGTTTGACCTAATAACTTCCCTAGAGCTGCTGAGCAAAGCCGAGTAAGAAACATTTTGAAGAGCTAGATTTATTTTCTTTCCCTGAAAGCACTGCCACAGAAATCTTTGCATCAGTCAATTGCTGCAAAAATTTTGCATAATCCAAACCAGGCTTTTGTTAATACTTCACTGGTATCCTTTCAACCCACTGAATGCGTTTTAATTGATTTGGCGGGATTATACTGAAGGATAAAGTTAGTCTTTATTAGCACAAAGGAGAACAGTAGGTAATTTCAAATTTTATTTTCTTTTATCTAAAGAAACCAGCAGTATCTAACGTGGCAGTGAGTGCTTTCAGTCGTGTTAGGTATTCTGTGGAGGAAAAATAAAATACCTGTCAGAAATATGCTGATGATGGCAGCCTGCCCAGAGCTGAACTCAACGTAATAAAACCTCCTGGACTGGAATGGGTGCCTCATGCTCCTCGCCTCCCAAGCTCTTTTTTGGAGTGTGAAACCCACAGCCAGCAGCCCCTCAGGCCTGGGGGGCTCCTGTCCTTTGGAGGAGGTGTCAGCAGGGCCATGGCAACGGGGGCTGGAGCCTGGAGGAGCTCAAAGAGTGGGATTAGAAGAGCTTACATCCTTTGACTGTGTACCGGATCACTGGATTGAAATCACTTTGATAGGTGCTTTTGGAGGATTTCGCAGGGTTGGTTGTTTTTTGATTTGTTTGGGGGTTTATTTGAAGTCCCTGGGGCTGGGTTGCTTTGCTCCCTGGTTTTGCAGCAACGCCAGCATTGAGTTTAAAATGGGTATTAAGACAATGCAGCTTCTTCTGACTCTACCAGCGGGGTGCTCCTTCACGGGATGCAGGATATCACCTTCAAATCCATATCAAAGAGAGACACTCGCTTCCCCTGCCTTCCCAAAGTGGTGTGGTTGCTTTGGGAACAAGATGTGTTTCTTGCATGAGCAGGTCCTTTTGTCAAAATAGCTGCATTTGTGAAAGTTTGGGGTTTTTTTTTTTCCCTTTCAGTAAAACAAAGAAAATCTCCCTGCAGCATACAATAGCACCCTTTTCCTCTAGTTAGCATCCTAGTATAGTGTCTCTGTCCTTTCCCTCTCACATCTCTAAGACCCCAAAATAAATTTTGACAAACTAGCTCTTGCACTTTTAGTATTTAACGAGTAAAATGATCTAAGTGTTAAAGAAGTCAGTCGATAACACAGGGAAAATGGGTGGGAACTGGACTGCACACTCAGCCATTTACTTCTGTGCAGAACATGTATTGAAAAATGCTGGGGAGGTCCTCAATGAACATGTGCTCATCACAGCATAAACTTACTTTACAGCTAAAACTGGGCATTACTTCAAATCTTCCATGCTTGAAAGATAAGATCCTTGTTTGTTTGTTTGTTTGTTTTTCTAGATGAATAGTGTAGAATAGTAATATATTTCAGAGTTTGGGACAAAATGTTTTGGACAAAACACAGAAATTTAGGACAATTTTTTTTTTTTTTTACAAAACCAGTCCCTCTTAGTTTTGTTCAGGTATATTTGGCTCTTTTTAATGTCTCTGTCTGTACCCATGGAACTCTCTGATCAGTGCAGCTCTGTCCCTAGGCCAGCAGATAATAAAAGATGTGAGCATTTCCTGAGACAGATAAGTTATGATAAACCAAGTAGCTGTTCAACATAATTCAATTCTCAGTAGTAGAAATGCGATTTTGTGGTATTGCACCTCTCCTCCACAACTGTCTTTAATTGATCTTATTTTGACTTGTTAAATTCATATGTGGAACATGGGAAAGCAACAGTGATAACAGCAACTTCCTAGGAACACATTCTTATCTTGTTCCCCCCACCCTTAACATCACATATCTGTAAGGTCAGGAAATAGTGGAGATTTCCAGGGAAAGTATTTTGTGATGTGCCTGCCCTGGATTTAAGTGCAAAACTCTTTAAGGAGGGCTCAGCACTATTCCATGTATCAACAAGTGCAATTAGCAATGAAGAGGTTTTTACACGCAGGACAATCCTGTTTACTGAACAAACTCTCTCAGTGAGCTTTATTTAATTAACAAAGGGGAAAAGAAGAAAGACTAGAAAGAAGAGCTTAGAGATGGTGGTTCTCCTGCTGCTGCTCAACCTTTTTTGACCCTTAAAGGAACTTAGAAATTTTCCTGTAGTCAAAAGCACCAAGGTTTGTAACTGGGATAGGTGAGGGTCTGCCTGAGACAGCCCTGGTGGAGCTGCTGAGGTCCTACATTGCAGTTCCATCTCTGCCCTTTTTTCCTTTATCCAAGGAAATTGCACCAGGTCAGCAGTTTAGCTCCCCCAGTGATATTCTCCTGACTGCTTACTTCATTGGGCTGCAAAGTGCTGAATTTCAGCAACCAGAAAACCTTCCAAGACCTGGAACTACTGTGGTGGTTTTTTTTCTAATTTTTATTTTAGCATATGCTGTATGTCATTTCTGTATCAGGGAGAAATGAAAAGGTTTTTGGAGGATGAAGTAGGTTACATGCCATTAAGGAGTTCTTAAGGCAAAATAATTGCTTTAAAGACATTAGGTGGAGGTTCTGTGTTATCAGCTAATGCTTTAAAATTGTATTTATTCACTGGGTTAGCATTTCCCTGTATATGGCTTTCTTTCTATTAATGAGCTCATGTTCCTTGTGGGCAGTAATTTATTCCATCGGGCTTTGGAAATAAGTGTCTTTAATGTTTCTTGAGAAGATTACTGACACCAGGTAAACAAACAAAATACCACAGATTCTGTACCTATCCACATTCTTGCATTGTTGCTCAGACTGTGTAGGAAATGAAAATAGTTTGAGGAGGAGTGCAATGCAAATAACTTGTGTCCATTAAATGCAGCTTAAACAGGGGGTGAGCATATTATACACACAATCAGGAAATGCACAGGGTTTACACAGGCTTGTATTTGGGGTGTAATTCTGGAATAAGGGTTAAAACATCATTTCTTAAATCCTCTGCTTTGTCAGCATTCCTTGGTAGAAGGATATGCCTTTTTTAAAACTGTCACTTCTGTACTTCCTCACCGAATCCATGAAAAAACAACACTTAAGGAAACCAAATTAACTCACTTTACACACACAAACCGGTAGCTGAAGATGATGTGTAAGGTAAGGAGGTTTTTTTTTCACTGCCTGTTGACTCTGCTGATGCTTGGTTTAGTAATTTAGGAAATTTTGTGAATACAGCAGGCTCAGAGGGCGGACAAAGGCTTAGATTTGCTGTGGCCTCCTGTGTGTAACCCAGCCTGAAAGGCAGCCATGCCTGCCTTAGGGAAATACAACTGCTCACGTGCATCTCAAAATTTAGAGGTCTGAAGTTTTCATCTTACAGTAGTGAGAACAGATTTCATTACCTTTTTGCAATCCTTGCAATAAAAGCAAAGCTTCAAGTTAAAACCCTGGAAAGCATTGTTGAGAGGTGAGATAGGACAGCAGAGTTTGTGGGGACATCTTTTGTCACACCAACACCTGCCATGTCTGAGGGCATTAATTTAAAATTATCAACCAGTTCACTTTTGTATCCCATTAAAAACTGAAATATTTGCAGTAAAATTATTTATTGTTCTTAATCACGAAAAAAAAAAAGACAAGAAGAAATATTAAACAAAACCCATCCCCACATCCACAAAAAACATTTGTTTTCATGTGGAAAGCCTGGCAGGCATTTATCAGGGACTAAGGCCACCGGAGGCTGTGGTATTACATAAATTGGATGTGCAGTTCTGAGCTAAATAAATTTTTAACTCTTTTGCATAAATTAGGGACATTAAATTATGCATAACGTGCATAATTTCATCCTTTTGTAAATGATGTTCCCACAGTTAGTGATGAAAGAACACGGTGCAGCCCCTGGAGTTGGAACAATTAGACCTTCCACAGCTCTGTCTATAGATAGACATTCCTTAAGCTCAGCCAGGGGATGGGAGCCTGTGCCAGCACACTTGGGTATGATCTGCTCCCTGTTTTTGATGACTTAAGAGGGCTGTTCAGGACAGAGTATCAGCCTATATGAACACTATCAACCAGCTTGAACAAGTCAGATTATTTAATTAGCCCTATTAAGACCATTCTATTTTTATAACTTATTTATGAGTGTTCTTGCTAAGCTTAGAAGGTCCAGCTTCAGATATCAAAAAGATGTTTTCAGCTCGTGTTGTTAGTCTTGTGGGGTTTCATACTGTGAGTCCATTACATTTTCATCCTAAGAAAACAAAAAGGGGCTCTGAAAAGCAGTTGGAGTTGGGAAATTCACATCTGCAGTCCCAACCTGCAGGTTTCAGGCACAGGGCTTTTATGATGGACATTTGCTTGCTTGCCAAAATGTGTGTTGTGTGCCTTTGCCTTAGACCATCAAAAATCCAGAGGATGTTTATTTAACACCCATTTGAAGTGTCTTAGTTCCCCCCCAGGGGAGAAATGTTCCTCAGGCATCACTTAAAGACTGCCACACTGTGAGTATCTTACTTGATGTCCTGTGCTGAGAGAGCAAAGCGATGCTCCTTTTGCCACCCTTTTACTGAGATCCACATTCTGCTTTGATCTACGTTTTTTTAAGAGGAGCAGGAAATTACTTGATGAAATAACTATGAAATCAAACATTCATGTTTACCAAGAGAAAGAACTTTTAAAGCAGTTGTGTCCAGAATGTAATATCTGTGTCATGGTTGTACCTTTGGAGCGTCTGAAAGGGCTCTGATTTCATCACAAGGGTGGGACTCTTATCCACCACCCCAAAATTAAATTAATTTGCATAGAAAAAAAGAAAAGGTAGAATTCTGATGTCTGAAATCGGTCAATGAGCTTTTTCTCTCTGGTGGAATCACTCTGGGCAAGTTTGGAAGAGGAAAACTCCTCAGGTACGGAGTAAATTCATGTTTTGAAATAAAAATCACTGATGGTTAAGTGCTGGCCTGTGGCAGCACTGGCTGCTCTAGTATCAGTAAAGAAACAGTTAACTAAACCAAGATCAGTCCCAAGGTGATGCTGAAACAATATACAGATTTGGAAGTAAGGTTAAGGCATTTTCAAAGTGGAAGGTACCCGTGTGAATTATGGTTCTGCCCAAAACTATCTCAAACAAACGTGGTTTGGATAAATCCAGGCAGATGGCACCTGCCAGCTCACTTCTGAAGATCTTACCCAACTTCAGCTGCAGGTGAATGTGCAGAATTTCATCCTCTTAGCAGGGAAGTCTGTATATGTGCTTTAATGCGTTATGTCATCAGTAAATTATTTTAATAGCAAATAAGCCTTTATTGTTTTTGCTCTTGCTTTATTGCATTTGCTGCTCTACATTCAATATGTACAGCATTGGCACAAGATAGCTTGCATGCTCACTAGTGCATTAGCTGGAGAGATGGAAACTGTCTGTTCCAAGACCATAAAATTTGGTACTGTTAAAGCCAGAAGAAAAAAAAAAACAATCAAAAAACCCAAACAGTTGGTGCACATCAGGCTCTGGTAGAAAGCTAGGAAATAACAGCTTAAAACTGAAGCAAGTTTCTCACAGAACCATGGAATATACTGAGTTCCAAGGACCCATCAGGATCATTGAGTCCAGCTCCTGGCCCTAGTTCTGGAAGGTGCCAAGATGAGACAAAAATCAATATGGTTTCCAAAGTACCAGGGTGGTTTTGGAGACAGCTTTCAGGTTAAAACAGAACTGTGGGTAATTCAAGAGAGCAATATAAATTTAAAAAGGGCATAGTATTTGAACATGGAGAGCACTGATCAAGTGAACTCAGAGGTTTAGGCAACATTGGAAAAAAAAAATCCCACCCCTTGCTCCACAATTAAATATTGAACAGTGCACAGAAAGAACATGGAATTCAAAAAAATGAGATAAATTTAACATGGATTAATGTTATTTTGACAAACATGTTGAATGAACTGCCTACTGCAGTAATCTGTTCTCCCTGCACGTACACCTGTCCAACAGAAGGGATTTCTGATGGTGCTGGGGAGCACTGCATGCAGCAACTGCAGCACTGGGATAAGGAGCACTCTTGAAGAGACAGGCCTGACAGGGAGAGGAATAGAAATTTGTATAAATAGCCAAAGGAAAAGCACACAGTTTAGTTTGAAAGCAACCTTTCACTTGCCAAATTAATTTTAACCTATGTGCGTGGAGTAAAAGTTGCTGTAGAACCCGAGGAAAGTCTGGTACACTCCACTCTGCCATTTTTTTGCATTGATATCACGTGTGGTAAGAGGACACCAGCTCTCCTGCAAGCCTGACCTGGTTTCCTGAGGAAGACAGAGCCTTGTCCAGGTTTTCAGTCTTGCTGGTGGAAGGTGAAGTAGGAACAGCTGGGTTGATTTACTGAAGTTGCTTTGGATTTGTACCCTGCTGCCTCACGGATAAAAATGTCACATGAAAAGTCATTTTACTTAAGAGTGTCATACAGTTATCTCTTCAAATGCCAACTTTTTTATGCTCTTATGACCTTGCAGTGGCATCACTGGAGTTGGTACATACCATTACCAGGCACTTCTGGCTTAGGTGCCTCAGAAGGCAAAGTAGTCACTGAGTGTCATTTTACCTTTTCCACAACATAAATTTGGAGCCAGCTGGGAGAGAGGCTTTTAAATAGCTTGAAAATCCAACAAAACCTGTTTAATTCTGTTAGTGGAGAACAGCTGGCAACAAACTAGGCTCTCTGGCCAGTGCCCAGCCCTTAAATGGGCTCAAGTATCAGGGATCCATCCCCCTGTGTGAGAGCAGACAAGGAACAGGTCCATCCAGTCCCTCTGTGTCTTTTTCCTTTCCCGCTCACTGCCTGGGAAGCTTTTTGCACATCAACACGAGGCTCCACATGCTCAGTCTTCACTTCTTGCCCTTCCCTAGACTTGCACCAGATGGGACAACAGAGCAAAAGAATCTTGTTGGGTGCACTACACTGAGCTGAGCACATCATTGTTGAGCATTACACTCCCCTTCCCATGGATCCATTCAATGCTCCATGCAAAGGAGACATGGTTTGTGTGAGGTTTGTATGAGGTAAGGCAGCACAGTGCTGCACCTCCACTGCTCAGGAAACTGCAGGAGGCACTTTTGAAAGTGACGTGACAACAGTGGCATGGTACAGGGAGTTTGGAGAGGAACTGCCCATGGCACATCTGGAAAATGAGGATGAAAAAAAAAGTGTGTTACTGGAAATTTTGGGTTTGCCCAGTTAGATGGATCCCTGGTAGGAGATTCATTGGCAGGCTGACTGTTGAAACCATCAGTCTCAGTGTTGGTCACTCTTTCTTCTTTTCATCTCTCATTCTTTACTACTCTTAGGGGAAACAGGCCAAGCACCACTAATATTCTCATAGAATTGAACTGCATTTGGTTTACATTCCTTCTTGTCTGAGATAATGTCTGAAATATTTAGTACTTTTCATTTGCTGTTTCTTTTAAAAACTGTATTTCAGAGGGCTGCAGCTCCACGCCTTCCCTCCCTTTCATTGTTCACACTGTTCACTGTTGTGAAAACTTTTTTTCCAAGTAGTTAATAATGAAGAAAACCTTCAAGTGTAATACTGTTAACCTGAACACAGAGGGAGGTGAAACTCATGACCTGAAAAGTAGTAGCTTCCGAGTGGGTTTCTTATCAGTGCACTGCAGAGGTGCAGCATAATTTTGAAGTACTTTTTCAACTTCATTCATGAATAAGACCAGTATTTTTCATAGTTAAGTTATGTATGAAAAAGTGGGTATTTTATTATTTCCTTTTTTTTTTTCCCTTAGTTTTTAAAAGCTTGATACATGTAGCGTTGGATCAAGGCACACACAAGACTGGCCAAAGGGCGTACAAAGCACTTTGGTTTTTAGTTGAAGAAACAGAATGATTATTGCAACAAAGAGTGGCTTGGGGTTTTAACATGAAATAGCTCATAGTTCAGCAGGAAGGCAGAAAGAAACATGTTACCTTACAGATTTACCAAGGAATTTTTGGATTACTGTGACAGTAATGGGCAGTATTCCTGACTGTAACAGCAGTATACTGAACACGGACTCGTATATGCTTCAGAATAGCTGCATTTCCCATTTGTCTGCTCACCTTTGGGACCACAGGTTTTGAGACCTTGCTTTTATTGCCTTGGGTTTTGTCCTGCTCTCTTTTTCTTTTTGTGAAACTGCGCTTTCAGCCCTTTTTCTTTTCAAAGCAGTTTCAAAGTGTCTCTGTCTTCCTGCCCTTGCCTCCCAAATGCCTGTGAGCGTCCATCACTATTTCTCTGTAATATACAGACCACTGATGCTGATCACCAAAAATTTATTCCTAAACTGTATCTACCCCCTTGGTTTGTAGAGCTTACCACTTTTTTTTTTTTTCTTCCCCTTGTTAGGAATTTGATTATGCTTTCCTCTAAGAACTAGTTGTTTTTTTTTTAACACTTGTCAAAAGCTTCAGTCTCATGCATGTCATCAATTTGATAATTCTCACTTACATTGGATTTCACCACTGTTGAATGGATATATCCAGACAGCTGATATTGCCCATTACTACACGCATTTTTGTTTATTGAATATTGTTGTGGTTTACAGATTTAATAGACCCAACACTGGAAGTTCTGTGAGTTTTTGTAACCGCTTTTTGATCTTCCTGATTTGCCAGGTTCAACATTGTTTTATTGATACCAAAGTGAAAAATGGTCTGTGCTTACACTTACAAGGATCTCAGATGAATGTTCTGACTGCTCAACACGGCAAGAAAATTCACTTTCACAGTCAACAAGTCATCTTACTCAGTAGAACACAAAAGTTAAATGGTCTGTAACTTCAATATTAGCAAGGAAAATACAGTACAAATTACTAAAAAATACTAAAATATAGAATTGTGGTCAGGTATCCCCACTACATTAATCGCAGCAGTAGCCTGAAATTTGAAACTTTTAATAAAAAGTTCTTAAATATAAATTATATGGCAAATGTACAGTACATTGCTTTGTCAGTCTTTTAATCCAGTGTTTTGCAGTAGAACAGCAACTGTTAAGTCAGTCTTTTTCTTGTTTTCTTTAAAAAACAAAACATACCCAAAAAACCCAACAAAACCCAAACCAGTCTTTCACGTCCCTCAGTATCATGAGTGTGAATGATCTGAATCTGGAATACCACTGTCTCTGTAGCTCCTGTTACTACTGCTTTCACTGTGGCTGTTCTTGTACAGATTCATGCCGTTAGGTGGGAAAATGGTGTGTATTACAAACTCCTCCTTGGACACTTGGTCACCGGTTATCGGTATCATCTGGAAAGAAGTCTCCCTGATTTCCAGGATGGAGTTATCCTTCTTGGTTCCCGCTTCGGCGTAGTCGTCTTTTCTCCGGCGTCCCTTGCTGTAGGTGCAGTTCCGGGAGAACAGGGACCCGTTTCTGTGGACGTACCAGCAGACCAGGGCCAGCAGCCCGATGGCCACCAGCGCCACCGCGCCGCCGATGATGGCGGCCAAGGGCAGGCTGGGGTTTTTGTAAGGTTCTTTCTCCTGCTCCCGGTTGAGGGTGGTGGTGGGGTTGTACATCTTGAGCGGCGCCGTCTCGGTCTCGATGCATTCGGGCGTTTCGTCGGAGAGATAGATGTTGCTGGTTTCCATGGGAACCATGCACACACGGTACGGCGACTCCGGCTCGAGAGCCGTGAGCAAATAGTCGCTCCTGTCGCCTGTAACTATCGTTTCAGTTATAGATCCAAAGGCAGGGCTGTGGCCCATCTTGAGCCAGCTCAGTCTCAAAGCAGTCATCGGTAGTGCAACTTTCCAGGAGATGTGAATAGTCTCTGTGCTTACGGATTTCACAAATATTGTGATGATTTTGCGTACCGGGCTCGCCGTGGTTCTGTAGTTTTTATTCAGGTTGGGAGTCTTGACGTCGGATTGTTTGGTCACAGAAACGGGCCAGTGTCCCTGGGCCGGGTATAACGTGTTTGGTACTGCAGTAGTGATTTGGATGGTGCTTATCACGCCCTCGTCCTTACAGTCGAACAGTTCTGCGCTGAGGTCTTTGATGGCCATCCCACGCACTTTTTCTGGCGCCTGACACATCAGCCCACGCACGTTCACTTTTAAAGGCAACGACTGTAACCAGTCACGCACCCATTTCATTTTGCACCCGCAGTGCCAAGGGTTGTTGCGAAGAAAAAGTTGAGTGATGTTGTCCAGGTCGTCAAAGACACCCTGAGGTAAATTGCTGAGATTGTTATTGGACATATCGAGTCGATACAGTTGCCGTAAGTAAGAGAAAGCATTGGGTGGCACGCGGTTGATGTGGTTTTCTTGGAGGTAAAGCTTCCTTAGGTTTGTTCCCGGCAAATTCACCGGCGCAGCTGTGAGTGAATTGCGGACCAATGACAATTCTGTAAGATTGACTAGATTCATGAAGACTTTGTCTCCTAATCCATGGTTATTGAGAAGATTTCCATCTAAAACAAGGCGTTTTAGATTTGTAAGGTCTTGAAGGGACAGCTCAGAAATTGTGGAAATGCGATTATCATCCAAGCGTAGCTCTTCTATGGTTTTAGGCAAACCCCAGGGAATGGTGCTAAGGTGATTTCGAGAGAGGAAAAGAAGTCTGAGATAGATGTTGTCCCGGAAAGCTCCGTCCTCAATGCTAACGGCAGAAACAGAATTATCATCCAAATGCAGTTCTTCCAGATAAGGAATTTTTGAGAGTGAATCATAAGTAATGGTCCTTATATTGTTCTCCTGCAAATGCAGTTCCTTAATGTACTTAGGGAGGTTAGTGGGGAATTCATCTAGGCTGTTGCGGTATAAATATATTCTTTCCACCCTAAGCAAGTTCTTCAGTTCTGAAGGAATCCCAGCATTATTTATTTGATTGTTCTGAAGGAAGAGGGTAGTTGCATCCTCTGGGATTCCTGTAGGAATAGACGTCAAATCGCGATCATTACAATATATGAAACCCACATCACAGCGACATACTGAAGGGCATGGTTTGGCACTAACAGAATAAGGTGCCATGTCAAGTAACAGCCCTATTTTAGTCCAAACTAGGAAGATGCTCCAGGTAACACTAATCATGGTCAGGAATGATGAGATTTCTATACAGTTCTGATCTTCAACAATCTAAAAAAACCAAACAAACAAAATTATCCAGATCATCATTGAAGAAACCGCAATTAAAAAAAAAATCAACATTACAGAAGACATCTGAAACACACATCAAACCAAAATTCAAGTGCGTGGATGCATTTTACTCTCTTTTCCTTACATCGATAATTCTACTACTTGTACTAATTCAATTAACTTAATAGGTTATTCTGCACAGCGATTGAAAATAATATAATCGAGTATGCCTCATCTGTGAATTATTTTGCTTAAGCAACCAAGATCCTCTTTCTAAGGATTCCTTCACATTTCACGTGTACCGACAATCTTTGTCCACAGATACCAGATAAGTACAGAACTGAAGTCACACCAGAGTTCAAGTAAATCATTCTATATCTGAAAGATAAGAAGTAATTCCTAAGCCAGCTAACTTCCTCAGGAGCCCTTAAGTGAACTATAAAACCCTTACCAAACCCGCAAGTCTAGTGGTTGCTATTTCAGAAGTTCAAAAAAAAAAGCCCGAAAGGCAAAGCATAAAATGCAGACAGAAGAGTGAGGGCCAGTAAAGACTTTTCCCCAAGTCTTTCCCAGTGCTCAACTTCACAGTGTGTAACTTACAAACACTGTGCACGATCTTACTTGGTTTTCAAGCTTAAGTGAGTGTTCAGAAAGGTGAATGTTACAACTGGCAGGTAACTGGTAGAGCTATGGCTTTCTAGTTCACTGGATGAAATATTTCATTACATGCTTAATTTCATGTTTAAATATTTGTCCTTCTCAAAAGTAGTCTTACTAAGTAGCACACTCCTAAGAGTCTATTTGGCAGGTTTAACCACATTTTCCCACCTTATTAGCAACATAGTATAAATTAACTCTTGAGATTGAGATTGTACTTTGCATTGGTGGTGTGTTTGTACACTGAGCTCAGGTAATTAGCATTTTTATAGCTTTTAAGACAACATAATTCAATTACCATTGTAATTAGGGTTGTGAGAACTCCTGCAAGATGACCTATGCATTAAGCAGTGTCACGACCTTTTCTCTTATGGGTTCACGTATTAATTGAACTTTATTCTCAGAGGCACGAAAAGGAAAATAAATTAATATTGATCCTACCGTATTTCAAGGTATGAGTAAATTTTGTGCTTGAGGATATCCAGTAAAAGGGACGTGGTTCTGCCCAGTCACTCTTACAGTTTACTCCATGAAGCAGTGTTTTCTGGATGGTGTTTACTCAGATGGTCCTTGGTGGTGGTGTGTGTTTCCTGGCTCCTGGCACGAAACTCAATGAGCATTCCAACCAAGATTTATCATGGTACATAAGCACACCAGGCCCCAGCGTAGAAAAGCTTCAGCTCCCTTCTATTTTTGTCCTGGTGTAAAGTCTGTGAATGAAGAGCCTCTTTTGTTTGGTTTTAATGCCTTTAGCAGGAATTACTTTCTTTGTAACTCTTACAAACTCTTGTGTGCAGCGTAGTAGGCAGAGGAGGGAACTTTAGTGCCGCGTGATAGAAACCATTCATTATGCTGAGGCTCCAAGGACTGCAGCCTCTTCAGGAGGTCAGGAAAGGGATGCTTCCTCCTATCCAGAATTATCCAAGTATGACCTTTGTACAGTAGCTACATCCTGATACATCCACACCTCTTTCAGAGAACCATTTTCCAACCAACTCTCACTTTTTTTAGCGCTTCTTCCAAATTTGTAATGCAGGAAAGAATTCCTTCTGTGCTGCAAGAACGCAAGTTACTTTACCACGGAAACATCAGGCAATTCAGATGGTTTTCTTCATTATATAAAAAAACCCTCACAAAAATATGATTTTCTTTCCCAGAAAACTCCCCTCTGAAAGCTTTCCTCGAACTCTTAACGTCCTGCAAAAGTAAAAACAAAAAAATTGGAATTAATAACAGCTGGTGCACACTAGAGTTGCATCCCCTGTACATGACCAGCACACCTTGTTTCCCCAGAGCATTGGTACTTCAGCAAAATCCACAGGGCTCTTTCCAAAAATGTTTTGCTGTGTAGTTTCATGTTACTGCAGTTTTGCTGGAACTGTATTCTCCCTTGTTTCAGTAGCAAAATAAAGGCAGAGAGTAACAAAATATTTGTAAATTACGTTTTTCATCTGATGTCAAATACCAGTTTGATAATACAAATTACCTCCTTGGAGGAGGCCAGAATGGTTGCTTGCCTTGTGTTCCTGGTAAATAGAGATAGATGATGATCTGCTTGGTTTTAAGTGTAAAGGGAGCTAATTACTGTTCACTAGTTACTGGATGAGAGGGAAAGCATTTTTCCCAAAATATTATACGACTATTTCCCATTTGCAGCATGTTGATTCTGAGCTAGGGACTAGCCAGGCATCTGTGCCAGCTTTTTGGCAAGACATAGGTGGGTTTAGTCTGTAAAATTTCTATAAAGAAGAAAAATATTATTTCTTTTGTTTGTATTTCTTGCAGAACACTAATTCTTTTTGAAACAGCATTTTTAACTTGGGTTACTTCGTATCACTACTGCATGAAGGACCCAGTGAGATACCAAGGCCCCCGAGAGCTTGTGCTGGCATGTCTGAAAGAAAAGTGGTTCAATCTGAAATTAAACAAATCCTCAACGCTTACTTGCTTTTCCCTTTTGTGACTTCACGTTTGTCCAAGGGACTGAGCATGATCCTTGGAACCAAAACGCTTGGCAGGAGCAGTGTGCTGAGTAATGCTTGCTTCCTGGGAGCAAAACTAGAGCAGCTTCTGGTCCCCCCGTAAAATACTTGACCTAAACACAAATGCTCTCTGTTTTGGAACTGTCTTTTGCAATTTGTAGCAGGTCTATTATGAAACAGAGCAGTCAGGCTCCTTACAGCAACACAGAATATGCAGTGATACATTTAAATAGCTACAAATTATGCTGCTCTTTTTTTATAGAAAAATGTTAACCTTAAAAAAAACCAAACCAAAACCAAAGCCCCCCATTTGAGAGATTGTGTGACTACCCAGTGAGGGAATGGAAAAGACTCTTCTCTCCTGCTGCTGCTTTCGTGCTCCTCTGAGCTTTGTTTTCAGCATCTTGTTTTCAGCAGTTGTCCAGTGGAAAAAAAAAGAACTCAAAATGAGAGACCCCCACTGTGGCATAAAGAAAGAATTTTTATGTATGCTTTATTTAAGGCAAAAAACTCAATCTGTGTGGCCACATTTTAGAATAGAAGGGAATGCATGTTTATTGGCAACTTATGTAATTTGGGTAAATTATATAATCCTTATGAAATGGAACAAAAAAAGCTCTGTATTCTTCCAGCGTCTAGCTTTCTTGCTCTGTATTACTCAAGTGTTTGGGGAAAGAAGCCCAGGCCCTATTCCTAAAACTTTGAAATAAACAGCAACTTAAAGAGCTGTGGAAAAAAAATGGTGTCTCTTAGGAACTAATGTGAAGTCGTGATAGAAGGTATTTTCTGGAAGAGCACGGTGAAGTAGGAATATAAATTCCTTTAATAGGCCTTTGAAGGCTACAATAACTTTCAAGTACTTAAAATCATAAATTTCCTTTAGAACTCGGAGCTGTAAAGAAACTTGTTAGCATTAAGCAAAACGTTGGCTCTAGTATGCACACATTCCACAGATCTGTGCACACACAGAAAGTTCATTTGTTTTACCTTTCTAGCACATCAACCGTTTCCGCTGTGCTTCGTTTGATAGTCATCTCTTCATTTATTGCCACTATTACAATAGCAGTAATGTGTAGGATTAAAATGAAAGCACTAAAGCTCATTAAGTTCCTGGAATTTTTTTTTTTTTTATCCCTTTTCTGAAAATTACATGAAAACAAGAGCAAGAGAAAGAAAAGGTCTCTTTGGAGAAGACGACACTGTTTCAAAAATGTGGATTAAGACTATACCCCCCACTCCCTTTTCTAAACTTAGAATAGTTTTCTTCAGGTCTTGATTGTTTGGTATCTCGCACTTCCCTTTTATATCTCAAGCCATAGCTGAAAACAATGTTTTTGCATATCAAAGGCTCCAGTGATCTGTCTACAGAGAAGAAGGGAATCCTGCTGCCATGCTCCAACTTTCCCCTTCTTGAGCTGTCTCTAAATATTCCCTGACACCAAGTCATTATAGCTGATCCGGCAGGATGAAAAGAAAAGTGACCCCCACTGGTACAGACACTGTGTCCAGGTTTCTGCAGCATCAGATGGGGAGGCTTCATGGACACATGGTTTTGAAAGAGGCCATTATTTTTGAGCAGACCAGATTTTAGAAACTGTGCTCAAATTAATTTTTAAATGCAAAAAAAAAATCGCTCCTCGTTTTTTTCGGTAACGAAAGTAACGCTGGAGAAAATGGAACAGCAGCCTTTTGGCTCTTTATCCTGAGTGGAATGTTTTCCTGGTCTTTTCCTGAGCCACATGGTTAAAAGTTAGTTTTCCTGGGACTGTGTAAGCAAGGGAATTATTAGAGATAGCAGGAACCTGTGGGCCTTGCATGTGGACTCATCTCTCTGGTACAGCTAAGGGGACATCTCATTTCAAAATGAGAAACATAAGTTGAGCTATTAAAAAAAAAAATAGAGTACCTAAGAAGAACATTTACTCTAAAGTATGGAGTCCAGCTGTACTGTAGGCAGGCAATGGCTTAACAAAATAAATTGGTTTGGTATATTTGAAAAGTTGTTTTTTTTCCTAAGACCAATGTCAAAGACTTCTTTCCAAGCTTTGATAAAATGTGAGTAAAATCAAGACCTGCCTCACTTGAGGTCACACAATGCTTATTTGAATTTCTAATCTACCTCTGTGCTCTCCAGCAGGAACTCTGGTAGCTCAGTGGCTTCTTTCTTAGCACCAAAGTAACAGAGGAAAGGGAAACTACTTGGTATTTTTAGGTTGTAAAAGACAAAACTATTACTCAAAGCCACCACTAGAATATACATACTTGGTAAGCCAAGTTGCTTAACCACTGTACTTTTATTCCAGAATTAGCTCTTGTTTTGTTTAGAATCTGAAACATATCAGAAACAGAAAATGTGCTTATTTTTTAAAATACTTGCAAAGTCCATCTACTGCTTATAATGTCAGTTGTGCTTACAAAGGTCATGCTGCAGCTTAAATAGCTTCACCAACTTTTTTTTTTTTTTTTTAAAAGAAGTTCTCCAGTGCTAATCTTCACTTAAAACAATGTCCACACTTTGTTTTCTTTAAGTGTATTACTCAGGGTTAGTTGATAGTGACAGCAAAATGCTTTCTAAGCACTCTGTCTAGGAGCTGCAATTTCCACGATCATCATATTTCAGGAAGGTGCCCCAGTCTTTTGTTTGGTGCTAGGCAAGCAGAAGGTCCTCTAGCTGTCTTTCCAAGGGGTAAAAAATGCAAAGGAGTTTGTTAAAGTGAGATTGAGCCCTGCAGTCAGGCTGTGTCACTGCACCTTGCTGAGATTTTTTTTTTGTTGCTGTTTTTTTGTTGTTGTTGTTGTAGGTTTCATTTACTTGCAGAAAACTTGCTCTCGCACTTCTTGTGCAGTAGGAATAATACTGCTTGTGTCTCATTAAGTCAAACTCAAGTGTCCTAAAAAATGCAAATTTTTATGTGATCTTCCCTCAAATGCAAGTAAATCTGACTTAGAAATGAATTTCTGAGTGAAAGCTTGACTCCACACCTATGATCAGCCAAACCTGTATTTGCTGTAGAGGATGGAAATGAACTACGAGTGGTTCCCTTCTGAAGTTTACTTCTAAAACCTTTCCTAGTTTTGAAAACGCTGGGTTGAAAAGACCCAGACTATTACTCTTCCTTCTCACTCTCTTGTTTTGACTGCTCTGCTGCAGCAAAGGTTGCACGTTAAGAGAACACTTTGAGGGGGAGTCTTTTTTGCAATGGGTTTCAGTTTTGTGTTTTAGTGCTCTTTGAGTTTAGCCAATTATGGCTTCTCGGTTTTCTTTTGAGAGCTGCTGCTGAGGTAACTTGTCTGGGCATTAAATAAAAGAATAGAGAACAAATGCTGCCGTTGTTTCAAGAGGAGAATAATCTATTTTTCCCCTCTTGACAAGTTTAGGTAGAATTATACCTGATATGGAGTTTCTGGCACAAAACTCCCGACATGTAAAAACATTACTTAAACACTAGATAAAGTTTCAGTAGTTTTGTTCCTTTCCTTCTTAGAGCAGTTGTTTGCCCCTCAAAAAATCAGTAAGGAAAAAAATGTGAGGCTGTAAGAATGTTTGGATTCTTACAGCTCGTGAAAAGCAGAAGAGAGTTAGTGATGCCCTAAGAAATGTACTGAACACTTCTCAAGATTCCTGCCCCGAGTGGTATTTGGCCGCTTATTAAAAATAAATGTAAGCAATCACTTATTAATTCTTCCGTGCATTCCTGTGCTTTGAAGTGATTAAGGAAAAAAAAAAACAACAACTGGAGAGCTAACTAGCCATTAGCATCGTGCTTCTTGCTGCAAGGACACAAAGATGGCCATCTCCCAACTCAAGCCACTTCAAATGAACTTCAAAGTTTGCAAACTCCAGCAATTGCCTGGATTAGTCACCATCGCCTTACACAATACCGGACAACTTTTAGCTGCTGGTGACAGAGGGGAAAAAAAACCCAAAAACCCCAAACCAAACCAAAACACCAAAAAAATCCGACCCAGAAACTCATCTTTATTTTTGTTCTTGGTGTAAAAATGTATCCGCTGTATTTCAGGAGATCAAAGCTGGCTGTGAGTTTACTACAGAGTTTTTTGCCCGCTGGGGGGTGGTACATGCTACGAAACCTGCGCTTTTAAGGGCCACAAGTCAGATGTTTTTTGCTGCTGTCCAGTTTTCTCTCCTTTAATTACAACAAAGCCTCCTGTTGTGAAAAACAGAGGCAGCCTGCAAAGGAGGGAGTTATAAAAAAATAAAATAAATCACTCTTTTAGAGAGCTCAGAGAATTTCCCATGCTGATTACTCGCAGTATTTATCTGGTTGTTCTCCAGTTAAAATGGTATACGTGTACCAAAAAAAAAAAAAAAGAGAGAGAATTAGCATTTTAAATATATGCCAAGGGCTGTCACTGTTTCTGGTATACAGGAGGAGCACAGAAGACAGGAAAAAATACAGCTTTTAGAAGTGATTAAACGTGGATGGAAAAATAAAAAAGCTTGATAGCAGCATGAAGTAGGATTAGAATAAACTCAGTGTATTTTAAGATAATTGGCTTTCTGTAAACCCAGGTATACCTTTTGTTTATGAAATATTTGGAACCCTATCTTAAACAGGGCTGTATTGTATGGTTTTGGAATAAATTAAAGGAAACTTGAAGGTGGGTTTTCTTTTGAGGGAGGGAAGGGCACTGAAACCTCTTGAGTACGACCTAATGCATGGCATATATTGACAAGGAAAACACCGAGTGATCTTTCTGTTTTATAGCAAATAATTCTCTTCTTTATACACTTGAATTGACAAATGCATTTTTCAGTCTAATTCAAAGAAATGTTCATTAAGATGCCATATCCCCAGGCAACAGATGGTGAGCATAACTGATGCTTCTATCTTTTTGGGCAGTATATTTTAGACAAGGAAATTGGGGTCAGGATAATGAACTTTTTTTTTAAAAGTCTGAACATTTTCAGCCTCTTTGTACACTTTTTCTTTGTAGAAATGATTTACATGGAAATGCAAAACGTGAATCTTCTTATTTTGAAGAGGCAAAGAGAAAATGCATTCATTTTTCCTGCTAACGTGCAGGAATAAGATTAAATTGTAAAGTAATTCTGCATTTTTGGCGTCAATTTGGGGTAGAAAACACTCCACTGGACTCTGTTAACAGCCCAGAATTGATCCCTTGCAGGAGGGAAGCGACTTGCCTCCAGCCCAAATGAATAACCCGTCGGTAACAGCATTCCATGAATTAGTTAATTACATACAGTCGTCCTCGCGTTTGCAACACTCCTTGCAACTTTGCCTGGATGTGCCAGGGTTGAGCTCAAACCCCTCTGCGGTCAGGGAGATTAAAATTGAGGCGACCTCAAAGAGCAGGACTGAGCCAGAAAGGCAGCTGTCTGTGCAAGAGCTGAGCTTTTATTCACCAAGGGGATGAGCTTGGAAACTAAACAGGAATCCAAAAAAAAAAAAAAAGAACCAGCCAACTAACCCCAAAAATCAGAAAGCTCTGCCTGGGTGCTGTGAGCTATGGCAGACGCTGGGAAGCAGGACCACTACGTTTGGGAAATGCAGGAATACTCGGGCTTTGCCTTGATCAACTAAGTTGCAGCTCCTAATTGCGTTTGAGGAAAAAGGTTAAAACAAAAAGATTCTGGCACATCCCAGCAGTCGTGAAACGATTTTTGGGGGTCAGAATCACGTAGAGATGAGGTGTGCAACGAAGTACGTGGTGAATTATTTATTTGCAGGCCAGCTAGAAATTAATTAGCTGCGCCTGCTGTACGAAGGCAGACAATCACTTAATACACTGAAAACAGCTGAAAAGTTGATTAGAACTAGGCGAGGACCTATGGAATGGCAGGAGGATTATGAGCCAGCTCTTCTTCCCAAAGAAAGTGGGGCGTCGGGGCGGCAATTCGGGCCTGTTGCATTCTTTCTGTGCAACCATTTTGTTGCCCATCTTCTCGCCCGCAGACTTTGTGGTGCGGGGGGCAGCGCTGCGCAGGGGCGCGAACGCATCGCCTCGGCTCTTTTTTTCCCTTTTTTTTTTTTTTTNTGCAGCAAGAAGGGATGGAGGGAGGGGGAAGTTTCCCAACCGTGGGAGCGATGCGGGGGTACGGGCAGAGGAGCACCCCCCAATCATCCGCCTTCACAACGCGCGGCCGGGGTCCCTCCGCCGCGGGCTGCGGGCGCTGCTCTGCGGGTCCCCCCGCGCTGCTCTCCGCCCCCGCGCAGGGCGGCTTTACGCTGCCTCCTTTTCCTGGGGCCGGGGCAGCGCAGGCACCGCACGCCAGGCTCGGGGAACCCCCGGCTGCGCTCCAGATGTGCGGGCTGAGCCCTCTGCGCGCCCCGCCGCGCACCCCGCCGGGAGGGCGGGCGGGCTGGCTCTCCCCGCCGCAGCGCCGTGCCCGCACCCCCGGCGCTGGGAAAGCGGGGGGCGATGTGGGGAACGCGCCCAAACTTCCCTCCACATCCTCCTCCTCCTCTGCATCCCCCGACCCGCGCAAGTCCCGCGGAGGAGAAAAAGCGCTTATCCCGCGCTTACCTGCGGAGAGGCGCGCAGGGGCGGTGGCGGCGGTGCCGGGAGCGGGGCGCGGTGCGGAGCGCGGTGCGGAGCGGGCGCTGCGCTGTCGCGGGGCGGCCGCGGACGGAGCTCGGCGCGCGCCCCTCAAGTCGCGGCGGCAGCGGCGGAGCCGCGGGGGCGGGGCCTGACGTCACGGGGAAGGGCGGGGCGTGGCGCGGGGCGTGGCGCGGGGCCGCCGCTAGGGGGAGCAGCCGGCGGCGCCACGGCCCCTCACGCAGGGCGGGTGTGGGGGGAGGCGGACGTGGCGCCTCAGACACGCTCGGGGGGCTTTTAAAATTGTTTCTTTACACTTTTTTATCCCGTGGTAGAGGAGCCTTAGTGTCGCTGGTGGTGGCTCCCCTTCATCCCCCAGTTCATCCCGTAGTGCCCGATTTTGGGCTGGGCAGGTGATCCCGGTTCCCTGGTTTTGGGTCCACGGACCAGGACAGGCTGCGAGTCTCACGAAGGGGCTTTAAAAAAACCTGTTTAAAACACCAATCAATCAATCAATTAATTTATTTATTTTCTCAATCCCAGTCGCCGCATGGCTGTGAGCGCCGTCACTCCCCTGACACCTCCCTGGCTGTGGGGCATTCGTATAAGACATTGCAGGTTCCAGGAGCTTTGGAAGATTTGAGGGTTTTCCCGAGGTGATTCCTTTTGGAATCATCCAGTGGATACGAAGTGCCTGGTTCCTGCCCCACCCGGGACGGCGCTCACCAGGAGATACCGTATCATATCTGGTGGGACTGAGATTGAGGGGGATTGTGGCCTGGCCAGGCTGCAGTCCTTAGGGATTTTTCCTGAAGTTTCTGCTCTTCAAG
Source organism: Cyanoderma ruficeps (assembly GCA_008694505.1). Taxonomy (NCBI): domain Eukaryota; kingdom Metazoa; phylum Chordata; class Aves; order Passeriformes; family Timaliidae; genus Cyanoderma; species Cyanoderma ruficeps. Next base: position 4,836,722 of record VZDJ01000052.1, read on the forward strand.
CACAACCAAAAATATATGGCAGTTAGTGGGCAAACTAGAAAACATCTTCTCCTTGTGTTTTTTCATAAAACCCAGTCTCCTTTACTGATAGCTTACAAGCACACAAGTGACGTTGGTTTTGGTAGATGCGGTAGATGTTTCTATTGTGTGGGGTTTTTTTGGGTTTTTTTTAAATTTTCCATCAAAAGGGGTGTCTTTCCTAGCAGACAGCTGCTGCCTTCATGAACATCCTGTTCTCTTCATTAGCCGTGAACAAGTGCCCTTGGCCACCTCATGCAGGGTTTTGACCACTGTGTTCTCCAGCACAGAGCCAATGTCAGGGGGAAGGCAGACTCCCAAAAAACTGTCTCTGCTGATCCTGGTTATCCTCCAGTTGCACTTTTTGCTGGTATCACAAGACTACAAGGCTCCATTGATTTCAAAGAGGGCTTGAGTTCCGTAAATCCCATAGAAACTGCCACATAGGTGTACCTTCTGTGTAAAGTTTGAATATTTCAATTGCTGTTGATATCTTTTCTCAAAAACCAAAGCCAGACAAACTTAAAAGCGTCAAACTCATCCTTTTTCAAGAGGTTTTAATAAATTTTTGAATGCTTCTTGATGGATTTGACACTGAGACGTATTGCAATGTTATATACGTGCTACACTTATTCCACCAATTAAAAAAAAATTGTGGATTGATTTTCCTCGATAAGGAAGGAAAAAGATTTTTTTTGCTGTCACTTCAATTCTAATCTTTCCCTGAGGAGAGTAAAAACTAATAATAAATTGACTTCAGGTTAAGGTGTAATCGTCTGTATTGATAAGTCCTGGCAGCGAGCTGTGCCCTCACCAGCTCAGAACCATCAGCTGTGTTGCATATACATCTTAATGCACATCAGATACATTATAGGCATATGGTTACATATGTACATGTATTATGTGAACAGTGATACATCTGGTAGTACAGCATGCCCCTGTCTCGTCGTGTGAGACAGAATGCTGGGTTCTGGAAATGCTAAGAGTTTGGAAATGCTGCAGCTATCCTGTTGATTTTTTTTTTTTTTAACTGAGATTCTTCTAAGATTATAGTGGTATTTTTCAAAAGCGTTGTGTATTTGGTATTTCTCATGCCTGACTTAGCCGTATTAGTTAACAGATTCCAGGGTTATGTTGCTGTGCCATGTTGCTAAGCCTTAACACAGATCTGTGGGATGCTTATAAAAGATGTATATGGTACTCATCCAGCTATCTCTCAGCTCAATTCCGAGGCTGGCCCAGTGCTTATGGCACTGGTTAGAAATTACAGTGCGTATTCCTAGAGAATTCCAAAGGGCATGTGAAAAATAATTAGATTTTACCAGGTCACAGCTGCTCTGGAGTACTGAAAGGTCTTTAATGTGCTGTTGCAAGCAGATTTTTGACTGTATTCTTTTATGTAAACTCCATAAATATACTTCTTAAGAACGTGGGTAGCCTTTAAAATACTCTCCACAAAAAAATCTCTTGTACGTGGAGATCTTGACCGTGTTCTCCATCTTTTTCTTAAAATGTAGGAATTCAAGGTGTCTTCAATTCCAGGAGAATGGAGAAGTTCTGTTAATAAGGATGGAGTTACTCATATGTAGGGAATAAAACTATGAATATTTAACACTGGCATGTTGAAGCCTAGGAATATAATGAGAGATTTTAATTAAATCTCTAAGTTAAAATAGTGTTTTACCTGTATTTTGTTTATAGAATTAATTCATGCTCATGACACTGAGATTAGAGTTCTTGTCAGACCTACAGGGAAATTACCTTCCGGAAGACACGGTAATCTTGTTAATGCTTCATGGGCTGAGAGGGTTTAAAAGGTGTGGGGTGGGGAATTCAGAGTGCTCTCACTTCATAATGCATTTCACAGAATTTTACTGCAAGTTTATAACATGTTCTTGTAAGGTGCTATTAGGTCAATGTGGTAATGATGATGCCTTTTTTTTTTTTTTTCCCCCATGGCATCCTGATGGTGTGATAAGAATTGAAGTTCTGGGAACTCCCTCAGCCAAGGGTTGACCTGAATGACTCTCTCTGTGACTTGACAGGCTTTTTGGGTATGCTTTGCCCTGCTGTAGATCAGGTTCCAGCCATATACATTTCCAGGCAGGACATTTATGAAATATTGAGAAACCAAACACCTTGACTGGGAAGTGAAATTGAATCTGAGATCACTCATCCTCAGTGAAGGAGAGGGCTGGCTGTCTTCAAGAATCAAAAGTGAACCCTTGCTTCGTTGAGCATCTCAAGGACAGATTTCTGTCAGATAAAGCTGAGAGTAATAGTTTGGTATTCAATGGAATAAACTGAAATGAATGTTAGTGGGTTTTAGCTTCAGGCTTTTATGAGGTTATATTGATTTTCCAAAGCAAGCTGTCCCAAATCCAGGTTAGGCACAGGCTGATTTGTAGGGACATGGAAGGAAAGAGGACACTATGATATATGAACTTCAGTATGGTACATGTTCTGTAAGAATTCCTGATATTCACTAAGTAGAGTTGCTCAGCAAATACATATTTGCATATTGTATTAGACTTTAGTCTTTAAATGACCCGAACCATTTCAGGATTAGAACCCAGTTTTGGATGTATTCCTTCCAAGTACAAATGTCTGTCAAATTCAGCTTTCAGCATTGTTTATGTACGCAGAGCACCTCGTCAAAGTTGGTGCAGCAGCTCTGTATCAAATGCAACAAAAGTGGGAGTGTAGTCATGCAAGACGGTCCACAGCAGAGCTAGAAAGGTATGAAGAGTCTAAAACTAAATACTTGTTTGAAATTAGGTGGGCTCAAATGTGTTTCTTTCTTTTCCCCAGCCAGAGGAATGTGAAAGATAATAGTTGTAATTGTGGTTATTTTGTCTCTCTGTAAAGGCCAGGAGGTTAGACCACTGCACCTGTATTTTCTGCCATTCCTCCCTCTTCTCTCCATGCTTTCCTTCCAATCTTCTTTCCAGCTCTCCTAAACAGCCCCAGGGAAAAGCCCTGTCAACTCAGAAACACCCGTGATGCAATCACATCTGTATTTTCCCCAAGGCAAATAAACAGCTTTGCTTGTGAGATCATGTGCTATGGATAGCAAAATTAAGTAACTTAATAGGGTACTTGAAATTGCAAAGCCTTTTAGTAAGGTATTTATTTTTTATTATTTACAGGACATACTGGAATGGGTAAAGAAAGCTGACTACTTAAAATCCATTCCAGGAAAGTTTGCTCCTAATGCTTGAAGTTGATATTTGTATTTAAAAAGCAATTTCCTCTGTTTGTTAGATGTCAAACCATGAAGCCACCATGACAACATTTTTAGGAGAAGCAGTGCTAACTCCTTCGCAGCTATGAAGAACATGGAGTTTTTCCTTGCTTACTTGACAAAGTAAGCGATGCTGTCAGAACAGAATAGACTTTCCTTTCACTTGATGTGGCTTTGAAAGTGTGTTAAAGGGAGGAAAAATAGTGTTCCTCCAAAACAACCTTGAAAACCTTAACTGAGATTGTTAGTAATGCTTAGTGTGTGTGAGGAAGAATCCTGTGAAGGAAAAAAACCTGCTGTTCTGCCCTCAGGGTAGTTCTGCATTTGCAAATTCACATTTTTATCGATGAGGCCTACACTGAGCTGAACAAAGTGGCAAATGCGTTTTTACACCTGCCTCTATAAAAAGAGTTCCAGTAGTACAGGAATGCATTTTAAAAAACAACAAAAACAGAACCAAAAAACCCAGCCTGAAACCTTCCGAACTGGCAGGAAGAAAAAATCTGGTGCAATTTTGGTGTTGGGCTCTTTCTTGCAGCTTTGTTTGCTGCTTACGCAACAGTTGCCCAGAGCCAGCCTTCGAGAATGGATATATAAGCAAGGCAGGGGTGATTTGGGGCGTGCTAAGAAGGGGCTTGGGGTGGATGACTCCTTTCTGTCCATGTTCCTTTTTTACCTGTTAATGTTGGAACTCATTGCTGCTCCTGCTGTTGCCTGTTTAGATACTGGTCAGTCAGTTGGGCAAAATCCGTGTTTCTTTTTATATTTCTGCATGCAGTTTTCATGAACCTCAGTTCTTCATAGGTTTATTCTGAAAGCTCGAAAGTCATATGCTTTTTCTCAAGTCTATTTGCAGGCCATGAAAATAGTTCTTCTGGTCCTTTCTCTTTGTTTTTACTTCCTGATAGCCCCAGAGGATTTTCCGCCTTTGTCTTTCCTCTCTCTGTACTCATGCTCCCTCTGCCAAGCTTTCTGCATACGCCCTGCCTCTTACCCAGCTCCTCTCCTCCTCCCGCCGTGCCCAGCAGTTGTTTCTCCACACATCAACCCACATGGGAACATTCACATTCCAGCTTTTTGTGCATTGATCTTATGCCGGGAGAAGCTGCCTCTGCTGAACTCTTTTTTCTCCCTCGTTGTCCTTCTTTGGCCCCTTTTACATGTTAGAGAGTTTCCTATTTTCTTTACTCCTCCTATTAGTTGAGGAGTTTCACTTAGTTCTAATCTGGTGAAATTACAGTGGCCAAGTTTTCTGCACTTGTATAATGCATGAGCTCCCCGATTTGAATGTTTAGCATTCTTGGTAAACTCAAAGCAAGTGTACGGGGGTACAGTGCTGCTGAAGGCATTAGGTGGTGATCTGTAATCTCTACAAAAATGTACACCCCCTGCTTTGCAGGCAAATCAAAGCATTAGCACACTATTTTGGGCAAATGCACCGCCCTGGTTGTTTGTGTCTAGTCTGTGTTAACATCCAGCAATGAGCCCGAGTCTGTGCATTTGCTGATTTGCTTGTGTAATACCTGGGTTTGAAATGACAAAAGACTGTGCCAGTGTTGAATATATGAATAACTCAAAAGTGTTTATTCTCAGGAAGGACTAAGTTTACATTGTCTGAGCAGATTTATTTAGTTGTGAGCAGAGGTTATTATTCTGTCTTCTTCTGTTCAGGGAGAGAGGCTGTTTCAGAGAATGGCTTTGCACAACAGCAGTAAATGGTGGGTTGGCAGAAAGTTGTATGGTCATATATGGGTTGATATGGTCGTTAAAAGTGAGTTAACCGGAATTTTGAAATTTCCCTGGCCATGAGAAATGTAGTGGTAAAATTCTGACTCAGGAAAAGGACACACATGCAGAAACTTTATCTTAGTTGAGAAGACAAGTAAGTTTTGTACAAGGCTCAACCCCACCAGCACCATCTGCGTGAATTGGTGTGGGCGCTGGCGTGTTTTCAGCATCTGCTGGCTGAATGTGCTGTGGAAAGATCCTTGAAGCTAAACAGGAAAAAAAAAATAGTTGTAAAGCATATGTGTGTGTTCTTTCAGATTTCCTTTCCTAGTAGTACATTATTAATGGTGATCTTACTTTTTGCCCGTGAAATTTTGTTTAGAATTTACCTCAAATGCAAAGGAGATCTCATTCCTAAAGCACTGGCATGCTCAGCAGAGGCATCCTATTTCCTCTGAGTCTCAGAAGCACATTCATGTTGGAGGTTTTCCTGGGTATTCCTAGAGCAATCCCTCTTCAGTTTTCACCCAGTTCCAACACCTAGAATGACTAGGAGTCACTGTCACTGAGGAGTGGGAGAAGTTCTCCCCCAGCAGGTGCCTGCCCAGAACTTGCTGGTAAGGAGGGAAGTGAGGAGAAGACCTGAGACCTGGGAATTACTTTGAGCAGGTGATGGTCATGCATTATTTAGTGGGTATGACTTGCTGCTACTGAGGATGAAGTTCATTGAAGTGGTAAGAGGCTGAATTTTCATGGGAATAGGAATCTGAAATTCATTTCAAGCTTCGTATCTGGAGCAGTGTTCCTCATTTTCTTGTTTTGTTTTTTTTTTCCTTCCTTAATCCATCTTTAATCTCCTTCCTCAAAGGTTTTCTTCTTTGGCCTTTGGTGAACACACACTAATTGCTGCTGCCAATCCCAAGGCCTTGGGGGAAGTGTTGGGAGGCCTAAAGAGAAGTAACCTGTAGGGACCCATAAGAGACCTTCAGCTCTGTGACTCAGGAAAACAAAGGTGTTTTGGCTGACCTCAGGATGGATGTAGCTGTGCGTGAAGTGCAGCACGTAAGAGTTGACTTGCCTGAGAAGGTGACAGCAGCAGCTTTGTTAGTGAAGAACAGAGTCTGACTCTTTCTTTGAGTTAGTTGTTTCTCCTCTCACCTTACGAGTAAGAAAACCAGACTCCTGCCTTTCACATATACAGCTGAGCGTGTTTTTGTCTCCCCTAAGAGTGGTCTACACTGTAGTACCTTTGTATCCAATTCATTGGTGGGGAAGAAGATTCCCAAAGCTACTTTACCGTCACTCTCCTACCTGCTTCTCCACCTAAACCCGACTGCTCTTCACTGAAGATTTGTGGCATGGATGCCAGAGGCTTCACCTCCATTCCCTTTTGTAAAAAACGTCAAAGGCAGGCCTAGCTCTGCCAGGACAGCAGGTTAAGCACCAGGCCTGTAGTACAGTCATTACAGTGCAAGTGATGCCATGGGATAGAGAGATCAGTGATATCCACTCCTGAGTGGTTGGGCTTCTCATTTCTTTGCTTGGTACTCTAGATGGGTTTTAAAACTAGAATATAAATCTATTTCTAGTCTTCAGGTATTTTCACAAAAATTCAGTTTTGCACATTGCTGTTAAAGCAAAAACTTAGCTGGTGGTGGTATTGACAGGGCTAGCTGGACCCATGATCTGAATCAGATATGGTAAGTCTGTAGTCCTAATTAAAGCATTACTGTATCTCTCTCCACATAAACAGGCTTTCGGATACAGTAGAATGCGTGAGAACTATTTAATTACCACTTTTTGACAAAGAAAAAATAAAATCTTCATTTGAATGAGAGAAGCAGACAGAATCCCTCATTAAAACTGGAGTAGTCCTTGACCTTAGCAATGATTTCTTAAAATCATGCATTTCTGAAACCATCAGCAGCCTAAACTAGCACATCATTTATAGGTTTTGTTCATCTGATACGTACCTCAGTGTGTCTTTGGATAGATAAAAAACCGTGCAAGATGCTTGTTACAATAGCAGTGTAGCTTTGTACATAAAACCTCAAACCTTTTGCAAATAAATGGACCATAGTACCCCCTGAGATGCAAAGTACGATTTTCGAAGGTGATGCTTGAAACATCTGCTTTTGTAGTTATAATTCACTGAAACCAGAAGTTTGCCTTGCAAATGCCAGCAGATGCAACACCCAAGCTCCAAGAGAAGCTCAGGAAGAGCTGTTAACAGCTGCACTGGGAAATTACCTTCATATTTAAATATGAATGCATCTAAAAATAGCCCCAGTGAGAAATGAAAACTCCATTTGTTGTTAGCCTGCCTAGTATTTGTCTTTATTTCTAGTTGATGTTATTTTACGTTATTGTTCGTGGATATAACAAAGCCTATTTCATTTCTTCTTGATCATTTTTCCCAGGGGTTGTAGAGAGGTTCTGATTGCAATTGTAAATTCTTTAGCGAACAAGTCGTGATTGCTGTGGATTGTTCAGCCACAATCATTTTGAGCCTGTGCCGGGTCAGCTCCGTGCTCTCTGTGCTCTGTGCACACAGTGGAGCCTAGAAGCACATAACAGAAGGGATTCAGGTTATTGAGTTCAGATCCTCAATACTCCAGGCAAGAGCATCTAAAAATGGCTTTGTGCAGTACATCTGGTTGGCTGCTGCCGCAGAGGGCAGCCCCATCTCCATTTGTGTTTGGCCAGGCCTTCAGTCAGCTCAGCTGCCAGAAATGCAGACTTCCTCCCAGAATGAAATAAATACGTTTTGCTGGTGCTGCTTTTCCATGCAGCTCATGATGGAGCCAGACAAGTGCTGGTGCCTGTGGGCCCATCCTCTTCCACTGTTCTTTGGTTGTTGGGTCCAGTGTGCTGCACTGGGGAGTGAAGTTGGCTTTTGTGGTCAGCTTTAACAGGACTGCAGCTATGTTTTTCAGAGAGGTGCAAAGTCAAGTTTTAAATCTCATCAGGTCCTCTATTTAGTCTCCATGGATTTAATGGAAGCTTTCTGTGTATGTGTGCACGGAACAGTTTCAAGTCAAATCCATCCACTTGAAGAGCAGATGAGCCAGCTCTGACTGACAGTCAGTCACGCTGCACGTCACAAATTGCTGCTGGCTCAGTTTCACTTATTTGTTTATTTACTTCACCGTTCTGAGCTGCCTGCAAAACAACTGCAAAGCCCTGCTGCCTGCTAGTTATGGTTTTCCACCCACCATTGCTGTTCAAAACTGACTTCAGTGCTGCATCTGTGAACTTCTGCCTCAGAGGTCTCGTACAGGCTTGTTCTTAGGAAACGTACGAGTCTGGCATATGCAGCTGTCAAATTTCTTACGGTTTATGTCGCCTGTCATATTACTACAAAAACATTTTTCTTCTTTGCTTTTCAATTTCTGAAACTAAAAAAAAAATAAAATACTCATCTCTTTCTTTAGCCTGTAATTCTACATCTACTGTATTTTTAATAACAATAGATGCCATAATGTGCTGGGGCTGTTACTGTGGAATCGCTTTGTTGTTTTCCCGATGGTCTGAGGATTTTAATATGTTGGCCAAATGCCTCATTGAAAGGATTGTGGTATTGGCATGAGAAACTGGCACTTTCATCAAATTGTGTGGCAGCTGTTCATTTTGTCGTGACTGTAGCAACCCTTTGCTCTCGCAATGTGGTGCTTGCGTTACTTAAGGTTTCAAGTAGGAACAGTCTCATGTAACTATTGATGAAATGTGCAGAGCTTATTCTGGGAGTCCCTGAGCAGTGGGTGCTGCCAAAGACAGGGCAGGATCTCTTCACTCTTGTGACCAGTGACTCGAGGAAATGGAATGAAGCTGAGTCAAGGGAGGCTTGGGCTGGATATCGGAAGGGGTTTTTTTTTTTACCCACAGGGTGGGTGTGCACACTGAACAGGCTCCCAGGGAGGTGGTCACAGCAGCAAGCCTGGCAGAGCTCCAGAAGCATTTGCAGAATGCTCTTAAGGCACATGGTGGGATTCTTAGGATGTGCTGTGCAGGGCCAGGAGTTGGACTCAATGATCCCGATGGGTCCCTTCCAGCTCAGCATGTTCTGTGATTCTATGATTATTAATCCTATGTTGCCAGCTCTGAAATCTACCTGCCTTCTCATCCTAGGGTGGTTTGGGTTCGTTCCCTTCTTAGAGATGAAGAGAAGTTATTAACATTTACCATTAGCTGCTTTTGGAGCGACTGCTGGGAAAACATCGCTGTACCTCTGTAACCCCAGGAATGCTGTGCAGAAACACAGGGAATGTCACTTTGTCCTTTGCTATGGCACCCCAACCTGTAGAATGTCGTGTACCAGGGGAAACACATTTACATAAGCTGGGCCAGGGAGCCAGGAGGACTCGGTAGGGATTTGCATTTTCATTCTGGAGAGCAAACACGTTGCTGTGTTGTGTTTGTAGCAGAAGGCAGAGGTAGCTGGGAGTGAAGGCAGCCCAAGCAGGAGTCATTTACCAGAGGAACGATGAGGCATCGCTGTAACAGGCACTGACCTGTTGCTGGCCTGTGCAGGGTTGTACCTTTCCTCTTTGAAGCTTTACAAGTTTAATAGTTTTAACCCAAAGGCTTTCGAATTCTGTTGAATATCCTTATAATACCATAGATGGCTTTGCGTACGTGTTTTTTATTTCATCTCGTGGCAGTGATATGCTGCCTGGATTTTAGGCATCTTTTTGAAATTGCTAATTAAGATTCCTTTAAAGTTTTTGGATTTGCAGGCTGAGCTGTCCTCCTGTATTGTTTCAAAAGTGGGTGTTATAAATTTTGTAGGCATTAGTGTGTTGTTTAGAAAACAGATGTTATTTGATATCTTCGAGTCATCTGACTTTTTCTGGGTAAGAGGGAGAGCACTGCAGACAAAGAGGGATTTTAAAACCTGGGCTCTCAATTTGTGTGTCCTGTGGCCTGCCAGCTCTTGTATCTTTTTCTGGCTTAGTCATCCATCCAGTTAGTGGTGAGTCTGCTTTAATGTAGGTAGTTGAGGCCTGTGTTTTGGGTCTGTTATTTGAAGTGGAGTTCATAGCATTTTAAATTTTAAAACCATTACTTTGTAATAGTATATTACAGTGATCTGCAGCAGGGAAAACAAATTGGTTAGTACAGGAGTAAATAATCTCCTAGAATAAGGAAAAAAAGAAAAACCCACGTAGAAGAATGAAGGAAATGTTTTATGGCTTCTAGAACTTTTTTTATAATCGATTGTGACTGCTTTTTTCCCTGCACATGCACATACATATTTCCTTACATTACAAATGTTTCTGATCAGAGCAGCTAGTTGCAGGCACAAATGCTGTTAGGAAAATATCAGTCCTAGAAACAGCAGCTATTGAAAGATTAGAAGTGACTGAAAACAAAATCTTGTAGAAGAATTTCTAATGTAATTGTAACATAATTTGTTGCTGCTCTTGCTCTGCTATGGCATGATTAAGTACTGAATTTGAATCAGCTTTTAAAAGAAAATGCTTAGTTTCATTCCACAGCACAATTGGCAACTAAATAAAAGTTCAGACTGGATTTTTTTTTTTCCCAGCCCTCTTTTCACAGAGAAAGAAAAATGTACATAGGGCCTTTTGTACTTTGCAGAGAGGAAGTGTAACACAATAGACCGTCGGGGGAAAGCAATTCCGATAATCAGTTTTCAGTACTCCTTATTACAACTGGTCAGGACTGAGGTTTAATTAAATTTTAGGGATAAAGGACAATAGAGTGTGCTAAGGATGGCGAGTCAGCTTAAACTTAGAATTTCCTGGCTTTAATCCATTTCTGTGCCAACCCAGTAGTACTTCCAATGTACGACTTCAGATGGGATTCTCTTGTATAGAAAGTAATAACTGTTGAGGTTTTAGAAGTTTTCCAGGGTCTCTTTTGACTTTCAGAGTAATTATTCGTTCATGTGTGGGTAATGGGAGTGTGGCTCCTGGGAATGCCCCCTTTTCAGTGCAGTGGGTTCATGCAGTAAGTTGCCAAGTTTATTAGTTTGTCACTGTTTTTAAAACAACGCTAAAATACAATGATTTCCAAAGGATACTCTATTAAGAGCAAATGCCTTTTGACTCTTAAATGTTTTGTATCAAGTTGAGAGAAGATGAAAATAACCTGGTGTGCTGTTGTGACGTTTAGAGTGACCTTCTGTATAATGGGGCCCAAATAATTCTTGACACTATTTTTTGGTGTCGCAGCTGTCACAGGCACAGCTTCAAAAGGCATCCTGTCTTCCAAGGTGAAGAGCCTGCTGCATATCTTAAATGTGAACTGTTGCAAACTCGTCCTCCAACCTGCCCTCGCTGTTCAAACCTGTTCCAGTTTGTGATCTGCCTGGTGGCAGTGGCCTTGCAAATTCTCAGCAAGACGAGTAATCTACGTGATAAGAGTTATCACATATTCTGGGGTTTGATGGCTGCAGGTAAATCACTCCTACCTCGCTGTTGGTTGTGTATTAATTACATTCTTCAGTTTCCCCACATTGAAACAAATTTTCTAGGTCTTGTATTCTTTCTTTAGAGCTTTTCTAGCACTTTTCTAGAGCCATTAACGTTTTTTGCAGTAGTGGTTCCTTCGGTTTGTGCTCAACCAACGGTGCAAATTCAGAGTAAAAAAGAATTAAACAAAATTTGCATTCTTTATTGCTGGCATTCACACCTTTGCATCATTTTAGCCGTGCTTTTTTGTTAGACTGGCAGTCTACAGACCTTTTAAAACCACTTTTGTAGAATTCTGTTTCTCAGGCACATATGGAGGATTAAAAAAAAAGGAAAGCAGAAAGGACTATCTTGCCGGGCGCCTGGAATTTTGCTTTTGTATTCTTTAATACTCATAAGAAGCTTGAGCTGGTACTTCTCCCCTGCACTGTACTTCTGTACACTGTTAATCTTTCTTAATGAACGAGTGCCACTGTTTTATCATCAACTCACATAATTATTAGATAATTAAATAAATTGTACTAATTGTGGAGAACGCCAAAAGACAACGTTGAGATATTTTAATTTTCCTGCCTCACAAACTTTTGTTTTCATGCTTTTTCCTTCATACACTTTATACTTTTGGGGGTGATATGCTCAGCTAAAATGCCATGTTATGCCCAGGCTGTGCTGCACTTTTGCATTACAATAAGTTTTCTTAAGTAATGATGTGAGACATTAAAAAATCCCAACGTGATAACTCAATACAAAACTTAGATATTTTGTATCTATCTGCCTTTTAGCTGCTGTTATAGGATACTTTTGGGATCCTGCATGGTATGGGTTGGAATACCTAAAATTGGAAAAACTTTTGGGCTTAAAAAAATGCTTGTAATTAGTAATTTTATTGAATAAATTAGAAACTATAATAAGATGGAGGAGACACCTATGAATTTTGCTGATGCATGATTAAAGTGAAAACTGCTCCACATTACCTAATTGTATAAACAGTGTTAGTAAGCCCAATTTTATAGACTGTAAATATTTGGAGTGGTATTTGTCATAGCATTTAGTTAGGACAAGCCCCTATACTGTATTTATTCCCAGCCTAAGACATATGCTGCCTTTACACAGATGTTCCAAATCAGTGTGTTCGGGCTGCTTATTCCCACCTACTTTCATGAATCATTTGAAAAGGGAGGATGGAAAACACTGACAATTTCAGCAAATGCAATCGCAGAAACTCATTAATAAATACATTTCACACGCCCCCCAAACCTTGAATTAACAATAAACCTGAGATGAGAATGTGAAAATGATACCTGCTGCCCATTTTTTTCCCCAGTGTTTGCTGTAAATGGTACAGGGAAGGCAGTTGAGTAATTTTGCTCAGTGATGGGGTACATATGGCTTTTACAGAGACCAGTTTTCTACTTCAGCCAACAAAAGCTCTAGATTGTGTTGTTTGGGGTTTTTTTAAAATTCTAATTGCTGAAAAATTATTTCAGCTAGTCTTGCTTATCATATAACAATAAAGCTTTAGGGCAATTGACCCGCTGACCTTAATTCCCAGGAAACTGTCACATTTCTTCTTTATCCCTTTGTTCATCCTAACAATGTGACCCAAAATACGACAGAGCTTTTAAGTTTCTCAGCGTAGTAAGGTCAAGCTTTAGTCGCCATAGTTACAGTTCAGCTCCGCGGGTCAGAGGCCAAATAGATTAATGATGTCAGACACATCTTTAAATGCTTCTTACACTGCCTCGCCATGCGGTGAGCAGCTGAGCATATTTGAGATGACAAAGGCCTCCTTAAGTCTTGCTAATAGGAGGATCTTGGGGGATGTCTGATGGAAAGGTCCTTTCCGCCGCGCTGCCGGCGTTCCGCATCGAGCGGCGCTGGGCGCCGGCGGCGGCTGCTGGGCTTCACACCGTCAGAAGAACATTGCAGGGAGTGGATAAAGAGCTGCTGCTCCCCTGAGCCTTTCGTTCTGGGCATCCGATTCCTTTGTCCACGATTCAGTCCAGTGGTTAAAAGCCTCAGAGAGGATGTAAAATAGTTAAGCCAGAGGAATATATCGCCGTTCTCGATGAAAGGCGTGCGCTTCCCTCCGCGGCGGTGAGGGGAAGCCAAGAGATCTGCGGTCGGCGTGCCTGTTTCCTGGCAGTCATTAATAAAAGCCCTTCTTCATACGTGTAGAAGTCAGACAGATATTAAAAACATACCTGCGTTCTTCCTCTAGATAATGAAAGTTTTCAAATTAAAAAAGGAAATACGGCTCACTTGATGACTTACCCGGGTTCCTTGTGGAATGGGCCTTGGTGCTTTGGTCTCACGTAACCCGTTTGTATCAGAATTCTACAAGACTAAGTAACTCTTTGATCATTTTTTTTAATGAGCAAGAATGTTTCGCCTTTATAAGGTCTTGCTATTTGCACGCCTGCACTATTGCTCTTTTTTCAGAGAATGGTGCGTGTTGCACAAAAATGAGAAGCTCTGGGTGACTTGACATTATTGCTATGGAAGTTAAAAAACCCAACAAATCAAACCCCCACCCAAAACCCTAGCAAAGCACTTTCACATGCATTATATCCCAGTATCTTCAGCAAGCTTCTGATTTTGAAATAACATCTGTGTGAACCATAAATTTATTCTTGAAATGGGAATCCAACTAATGGCTAAGTCTCCAAATTGAATAAAAAGAATAAAAACTTCATCATGAAGTATGGGAGCAACATCAATATTTTTTTATTATATGTGTACACCGTCCTTTATCCAAATGCATTATCAATTCATCATTGGGTAGTTGACAGCAGGAAAGTAGGAACTGTTGATGTAAAACTAATTTAGATGAAGAAGGGAGTCAGAGCCTTTCTGCAACGGGGTCCTGATGCTGCTGGATGAAAGAATATTGTCGGTCCTGGGAAGGACTTGGTTACCTGGCGCTGCATTACAGCCTTTGCTTGTGATTGTCAGAACTGTGTAGTATTTCTTCCTCAATCCTCTGGAATTATTTGGGCACCCAATGGTTAGCAGAACAAATGCTGACTTGTCAGGGCTTATTGTATTGGGCTGTATCAAGGGCATAACAAACAAATATTTATGTTCTTTCAGAATCATTAGTGTATTTCTTATGCCTCTAAAAGGTGTACTGTTAGGTTTTTGGATCATTTTCATAAACCTTTTTTATCTTTATATTGGACATTTAACAGATCCTGTTCCCTTCAATCTGAAGTTCTGGGAGTGCAGTGTTGTCTTTGTTCTAACACTCATGAAGAACAGACCATTTTAATCGGTTTAAATACTTTTTTCATTGTTGCTGTGAGGTGAAATAAGAAGGTCCTTATTTTCCAGTATTACTTTTCCAGCCTTGTAGGATATATTATAATCTCTTTCTCTGTAGCTCTCTCATTCCCTTTGGTCAAGTGCAAAGTTTCTTTTTCTTCCTCAGAGCACTAATCTAGTACTATAGAGAGTTAAGGGCTGCCCCCATTTCTTGTGTTCACAGGTGCCCTTCCTTACCTGTCCAAACTGTTCCACTGGTACTCACATCCTCCCCTGTGAGAGGCTGCTGCTTTTGCACCTACTTTTTCACCTTAAGTGAGTTTTGATTCCATCAAAGCATAGGATCATGTGTGAAAAGTTTTGGGTTGGAAGGAACCTTAACAATCATCCAGTTCCAACCTCTGCCATGGACAGGGACACTTCCCTCTAGGCTGGGTTGCTCAAAGCCCCATCCAGCCTGACCTTGAACACTTCCAGGGATGGGGCAGCCACATCATCTCTGGACAGCCTATTTCAGTGCCACCCTCACAGTAAAGAATTTTTTCCTAATACCTAATCTAAACCTACTCTCTGTCAGTTTGGATCCATTCCCCCTTGTCCTGTCGCTCCATGCTCCTGTAAATGATCCCTCTCCATCTTTCTTGCAGACTCCCTTCAGGTACTGGGAATTTCACTCCTCAGCCTTCTGTTGTATAAATTCTTTCAATTTTATTAGTGTTTTGGAGATTTTTATATGTCAGCTGTGTTTAAGAAGTTAACTGATATTTTTGAAGAATATTTCTCATAAAGAGTGAGTGAGTTGGTCTTGGCCTTGGGAAAACCGAGGAGTTCCATGTGTGTGGCATACCTGGATATCCTAAATACTGCAGCTGGGCCTGTGGCATGCAACCAAAGTGGGAGAGGGAGTGTGACTGCACAAGAATCGGGGCAGAGCACCAACAATTCACATCAATAATAAATCATGGATTGAGCTCTGGGTGCTAAATGAGCGAGGCGCTGCTGGTCCTTGTACAGGTGCCATACCAGGACTGGGAGAGATATTTTCAGACAAAGACGTTCTCATTCGAGGTGAAAAAGCAGCTGCTGCAAACTTTCTGCAGGGAAAAACTCTTCCACTTGTTTCCTTAGAGCTCTGTGCACCTTTCAGTTCTTTACCGGTAGAACAGCTCAGCTAAGGGATTTTTTAACGTGGCAGTTTCTGGACTGACAGCATTTGTATCCCCTGGGAGCTGTCAGACACTGTTGCTGGGCTTCGGTTTGCCTGTGATCGTTCAGTGATTA
This sequence comes from Cyanoderma ruficeps, assembly GCA_008694505.1. Taxonomy (NCBI): domain Eukaryota; kingdom Metazoa; phylum Chordata; class Aves; order Passeriformes; family Timaliidae; genus Cyanoderma; species Cyanoderma ruficeps. The sequence continues at coordinate 4,852,694 of VZDJ01000052.1, forward strand.
GTAATGACACTATTTCTTTATGGTCATTATTTTGAGGGAGTTTTATGTGATTGACAGAACCACATAATTAAGAAAGATGAAAAAAAACCCAAAAAAACAAACCAAACAAAACCACCCCAAACTTTGAGCTAGCCAGCTCTCAGAATGTGCTTTGTGATGTGGGAAAATGTGTTTGTCGTTCTGTAGATGTGTTGGTTTAGACATTGACAAGGTAACCCTTGGCTTCTAGACCCTGACTGTGTGTGCTTTACTGGCCTGTTCAAATTGTTAAGAACTGCATCCCAAATTGAATTATTATCCTGTAAGGCTGCAGCAGACAAAAGTTAGCCTCAGTTTCCACGTCCTAGTCATGAAGTGTATTAAAGGGGCTTGCATCTCCTTAACAAATGGGCAGTGATCCTCTACTGGATGCAGACTATTGGGATATCATAAACTATTTTGAACCTGATAAAACAAATGCCAGAAGAGTAAAAAATACATTAGAATCTCTGGCTACGAATTTACACGCCATATCCTTCCAAAAAACCTACCAAAATCAAGGGAATTTGCCAATTTAATAGTGAGTTTTGCTAGGTTTTAATTGGTGTGTTTTGACAGATGTTGTAGCCACGTTGTGATAGATTTTTTGTGACCATTAAGGACCATTATCCTTCAGCCACAGCATGAGAGATGGTGGTGAGCCCCACAGAAAGAGATTCCCTTTGTCCTGCTCCAGAGATCCCTTGGAATGACTGCCAGCAGAGCTTGCTTTTCCCTGCTTTGAACAGTCAGAGTCCTTTTGTTTGCAGCCACTTTCAGGATAGTTCCATGAATTTTCCTTGTGCTCCCTAGCACTGCCCCTCCAGTCATCCCTGTGTCCAACCTTTCATTCCTGGTGAAACTCAAGGCACTGTCACTGGCCCAAGTCTTTCCCTATCTGAAACTAATTCTTCTTCCTGATGGTCTTGAGGGCAGCCTGTGCTAGTCACGTCAAAGGTCTGGTTTCTTTCAGGGCAGCGCTTGATGGGGATGGAAATTTCCACAATCCTTTCCCCATGTTAATAGAGGAGCTCTGATTTATGAGAGATATAATTCTTCCAGTTTTAAGTTTTACAATTCATGAAGCCACTCGTGTCTGGGGTATTATTAGATTAGGTATCCATTTTCTTAATAAAAAACGTGGATAAGACGAGGCTCAACATGAAGATTCGGAAAGGGAACTGTAAAAAAAAAAATTACTGTATAATATAATTATTTTTCAGGATAATTTGTTTTATACTAACCTTACTGTGCACAATGTGCCCAAGCACAACTTGCAGTGAATCGCAGGCTACTTCTGTAAAGCATTTTTCATGTATGATAATTAAGTAACTTCTGATAACTCTGTGCTATCAAGTACTGTGGGTTTTTTCTTTTTCAACACAGTGTGTAACTGCATCAAAACAAAGCTGTCGAACTAAAGTTTTCACCATTTTTGCATTTCAAAAAATTTATTTGGGAAGCTTGTAATGAAAACTTTCTGATGTGAAGTACATTTCCCTGGACTTTGAAAATGGCACAAAACCAGATTTTTTTTGAGGTGATTTCCTAAAACCAGAGGCTTGGTCCATTGTGGTGTGGTTATGTGAGCGCTGTGTACGGCGACTTTTAAACCATTTACCAATTCAAGACAAATGGGAATTAAATGATGGGGGAAACCTGTAGTAGCCAAATCTACTGACATGCTGCTTCTTTAACGTGAAGTTTATAAAAACCCTTGAGTGTCGTGTCTGATCTGATTGTCTGCCATTATAAATGGTGTCTGGCAGAGTGGATGTAATTTGTGTACAAAATGAAATGAGCGCTTAAGGCTAAAAAGCACCGCAGCTTTTCTAATACAAACACAAGCATAATGCAGCCTTGCTTATGGAGGCCTTGCTATTTTCCTGTATTAAATCTCAGCATTTACTGGGCACCCCTTCTTAGGGGATGTTTCATTTTAATTCCATTCGTAGTGAGCGTTCTTATTTTTGTAAAGCATCTGAGATTTCTTTTTGGTCAACAACTCTTTTGAAGTGCCCGGGAGTACTACTTGGAGCTGCATAACTGGTTTGGCACTGTAATTATGATCCCATTTCTCTAAGGTATACGAGAGGAGAAACAAAAAAAGAGCTTCCCCTAATCTTGTTTACATCAAATAATGGCAAGGACAAATCAGAGACTATAAAAATAATAGTAGCAGATGTAGAGAAAGTCAGGAGCAGGCGAGGAGTTGTGGGAGGTACGTTTTCTTTGCAGATGTTTAGAGTGGACTCTAAATAGTGTGACATACCTAATACTGTAAAAACAATATTTAAAAAGTTGATTTAGAAGCAGATTCAGAAAGAGGGAGGCGGTTTTCCCTTGATAGAACTGGAGATAGGGTAATCATCTTAGAGAAGGCTTGAAAATCAAAAGGCATAAACAAAGTTCAATTTAGTTGTACATGTGTATCCTTTCAGCTGGCAGACCAAATTATTCTGATTGTTTCTCATCAGATTTTAGTCCTTCTGTTCCATGCTGTTTATATTAACTTCCATTAACCTACATGTTTTGAGTGAAAGTTTAAAATGGGCTATGAAAATCGCTTTCATCACTTCTCGATTTTAAAATACGTATCAACACTGGATTGTTCTGTGCCTATAATAGATTAGTTTTAATCAATAGCATATTGATAACGTACAATAACATGACCCAGAATGACTGCATGCCTTTAAATGGAAGTTTAAATACTTAATTGCTTTTTTTTTTTCCTGGTGATTTGAATACGTTTGCAATACCCAAAGAAAAAGACTTGTGCTTATTTAATGCTAGCATTTAGATATTTAGGAGTTTTTGCTTTTGCAGTTGTGATGTCTTACTGCACTTTAATGTAATGGACTTGCAACAGTAAATCTATAAATTAGAAGCCTGAGCTTACTGCTTCCATGTACAGGTTAACTTTGAGTTCATTTCCCATTCCTTCAAAATCATCAGTGATGAATATAGTCCAAGGATCCAAGAGTATATGTATGCATATATTTTAAGCATTGTTGTTCACTGAATAATTAATGTGAAAGCTGCTCATAAAGCTTGGCCAGTAATGTACCTTTGAAAGGTATTACCATCAATATCTGACATGACTTTGATTTCCACTAATGATATGTAACCAGGAAGACTGCTTAATCTGTCACTGCATATAAATCACCGTAGCTGGGTGGTCAAGGAGACCACTGTACTTGGTAGTTTGGGAATGTAAAGCCCTAATCCATCACTGGCAAACTGGATTTCTAAGTGCTGCTTTATATGTTCTGTTGTAGGTCTTTGTTTATAACGTATTTCATGGGTTTGGAACTCGTAAGAGGTGAAACTGGGCAGGAAAGCATTTATTTAATGCTAAAATCTCAGCACATAATGCTCATTTAAATAAGGAGAACCAAAATGCAGAGCAACAAAAGGTGAATAAACTATAAATGAGCTATGAACTACTAACCAGCTGTTACATTCCATTTTAGAGGCAAAACAAATTAATGCAAAGGAGGGAGGGGAAAAAAAAAAAAACCTAAGGAGAAAAGAAAAGGAGTTTTGAAGCAGAACACAAATAAACAAGCAGTGCCAGGAATGGAGGGGGAGGCTGGCACAGGCGAGGATTCAGGCACTGATTGTTTGGTAAGGCACACCCAGACATGGGGGGTGTGAGCATGGGGTGTTTGATCCTCATTCTCCAGCTGAAGAAGTAAAGATGCTTTAGCCAGTGCTGTGGAAAGAGTTTGGAATTGGGTTTGATCAGCTTTCAGTGAGGAAGAAGCAAAGGCAATTAGAAAGCGATGAAGAGCCTGTCAGTACATCTACAGAAGACTTTGCTGGGTAGAAAAATTATTCTGTGTAATAAATGACATGTTTGGGTGACCAAATATCGTCAACTGGGTAAGAAATTAGTTCATTTCGTGCAATTACTGCAGTTACCTTCAGAATCGTATCTTAGGCTGATCCTGTTGGAGGGAAGCAAAGGGAACAGTGGGGATTCGTATTTCAGGTCTGGTGAACAGTGAAGAAAATAATTTTTTTATTGAGTAAAAACTGTCTTTAGTACCCAATTAAATCCTTCCCTTTTGGGAAGGGAAAACAAAGAAGGCAGAGAATGATGGAGCTGTGAGCAGTAAGTGTGATGAGTTGAAATAATCAGGCATTGGTGGAAAAAAAAACCCCTTTTTGAGATTATTAAAAGTTTTGCACAAAGAACATAGGGTAGTCTAATTGAATCCCAGCCTTTTGTATGCATCAGATGAAGTAAACGTCCTGAAAAATAAATTACTGTTCAGTTCTGTTTGACACTCTGCAATGTATTGAAAACTGGTTAAAGAATCATGAACAAAGCAATGCAGTCAGTTGATGAATCGGTGGGCCATTTGCATTTTAAGAAGATTTATTAGTATATATGTTGTTTTAGGGCATCAGGCTGAAATGATAGATAAGTAAACTTGTGTACTTTGAAGATAATAGTTAGTTTGAAGAGTTCAGAAAAAATGAACTCAACGTAGAAAATGAAGTCGAGGAAAGGAAAAGGGAATTATTTTGTGTATCCGGGGGAAAAAAGGCACCTGGTAAATAAAAAAATAGGGTAACAAGTGGTTATGGTGAGAAGGCACTTCTTGAATAACAAAAATTATGGGTATAATGTCATAACTTGGTTGTTCTCTGAAGAATTGAAAGTTGGGGTTGTCCCCTTGTTGCAGATAAGTCAGATTCTCATTATACAAATTAGCAGTCACTGGCTGTGCCTAAGCAGCCAAAACCTCTGGAGCATCCCTTCTCTGATACCAGAATCCCAGGAAAGTCCACCACAGCCCTGAGATCTGCTGGACCGTGTTCTCTTCCTCTGTCTCTCCGAGGTGCTCTGAAGGTTGGATGGGAATAGAAAATTGCTAAAACTGAGCCCTCCCCTAAAAAGCTTCAGCTGTTTTCGCTTTTTGCATCAAGCTGAAAATGGTTCTTGTGTCAAGAAGTAAAAGCAAGCTAATGGGGATTTTTCCTTAGAAGTGAGAGGGTGAAGGGTATGAGACACGGATAAAGTATTGAACAGAACTTAAAAGGCAAAACAACACTGCAGCGCCTTAATTGGATCCTATAAAAACATTTACATCAGTATGGTAGTTACCCTTTTGTCATTGTTTTTGCAGTCTCTGAGACATTATAGAGCAATCATTTAATTTCTATGTTTACTTTGAAATTAACTAATGCGGAGTGCTGGGTTTTCTGGTTTATGGCTTGTCTTATTGCTTCACTGTATTAAAATCCTCTCAAAGGTCTTTAACCAGCAGAGATCTGTTCATAATTGAAATCTAAGGATCAGCTCTGTAAACCAAGGTCATATATTCTCTTCTCCTGTGCTAAAATAAATATTGATTAAGTCCATTACATGGCAATAGAAAAGCTAAAGTGAAAGAATGTTTCTGGTTCTTTGGTTCCCTTTTTCTAATGAGTAAGGACATTGAGCAGCGTGCAGGAGTAGAGATTGGGAGGCTGATTTGGAAGCAAAACCAGAACAGGAGTTACTTGGCCCACAAACCTTTCTGACTTGAAGTGAAATTGTTTGCAAATTCCAAAGTACCAGAAATTAATAGGCCAACTTTCCTTGGTTTTAACAGAAGCTAACTGATTTTTTTGGACCGATCTGTGCATATCTCCTATTACAGTCTGAACAAATTCAGTTCTGCTTTCAAGAAGCTTTTAAAAACAGAATGATATCCCCCTTTTATTCTAGAGCTGAGTTTAGATGGGCTTTCTGTGTTGTTCTTAAAGACCCACTGGTTGTGGTTGACCCCTCAGACTTTCTACCCAGTGCAAAGTGCACGTCCTGCACCCATTTTCAGTTCTGTCTTTAAAACTGTAACAGGAACTTGTAGCAGAGTGCAATTTCAGACAGACATCTGGCTGACTTTCTTCCCCTGCTTAAGCAGAAACAAATACTCCTTCTGATTTTGGTGACAAAGTGCCGTGTGTGTAATTTGAGGACCAGTTCAGGACAATAATTGCTACGGTGTGACATTTTGTGAATTGATGCCACCATTTGTCAGGTTTTTGTGGATTTTTGGGATTATAGTGGATCGGCAGTCACTGCTCATTATTGCTTTGCAGCGCAGAATTTTAAGAAGAAACAATGCAAAGATGAGGTTTCATGCAAGAGCAAGCCCTGAGCTGCATTCAGTGGGATTCAAGGGAGGCTGATGAAGTGTTCTGGAGGAGTTTATTTCTGCCCATGATGAGCTGCTTAGTTGATTGAACAGGTGATTCAGTTCCTGACACCTGTCAATCTTGATGTTTGCTTCTCAACTTCTGTTTTGCCTCATTCATCTTAATCTCTGATTTGCTTTTCAATTTTTTTGGCTTCATCTCCTGTGCTCGTTTCCATTCTGGTCTCTGTGTTGCCTCTTCCTTTTACTTGGCAAACCTTTCATCGCTTTCCTGGAGTCCCCTCCACATGCAAAGATTAAAGCAGGCTGCTGGTTTTAAATTCTAATTTTAAAAAAACAAAACAAAACAAAAAACCCACAAAAAAACAAAACAAAAAAAACCCAAACCAGAATCTGACCAGAATCTGATTTCAAAATCTTAAAAAAAGCAATCTAAAGATGAGTAATGAACTTCCCTTTGTCCAGAATGGCTAAGATAGTGAGAGAGAGATATAAAAGATGCCTCAGTTGGGAAATGACTAGTCAAAAATCAAGATGAAAATGTCAGAATGAATGTGTATGTATCTGTCCAAACAAATCTTTAAATGTGCTTTGACCGTCTCCTAAATTGAATTAGATTGAATTCCACTGAATTTTTTTTTTCTAGGGGAAAAGAAAAACACAGCAGGAGAGGGATGTCTTTTAAAGTTTCTCAGAATTTATCCTAAATTAAATTTTTTTTTTGTACATGCAGAACCTACTCCCCATCTTATGAATAAAGTATTGTTTTTGTTGTATCCAGTGGTGAATTATGAATAGGAATGCCTAAAAAGTGGAAAGCTACAGTAGTTTCCAGACTATTGACTGAAATTAAAGGTGTTTAATACTTCATTTCTTCTAGACTGACTCTCCAAGTACTGTAGTTGACTAACCTTGCAATTTTGAAAAAATAATTAAAATTACATACGTGATGCTGTTTATTGAACTGGAAGTCCAACACATTGTTTATATAGATAACACTGCTTAAATATTAAATACATTTTAAAACCGAAATAAGGTTACTCCAGTGCTAGAGCACTGAAGCCAGGAGGCTTCAAGCCTGTCCTCAGATGTGCTGCGATTTTGGGACCAATATTGTGTGCAGTCTGTCAGTGTTTGTGTCCCTGGCTCAGGAATTGAAGTAGCTAACTGATAAATTGTAATAAACAAATAGCATGCAAGTAATAACGTGCGCCTATGTTAGTACCTTTTTTTTGGTAATACTTTACTCACTATTCTGGATGAAATTCTCATGTTCTTGAAGGGATCTGGTCTTAAAACCTTTAAGTGTCTCCATTTAAAGTCTGTAATGATTGAAAGAGAAAAGACTGTCCTTTCTGTTGCTGCACACAGCAGATCAGGCAAATCATGGTTGCCCTGTGTTTAATTGTGAAGCTCAGTGAAGTTTTTCGTACCTCAGAAATACTCGGCCTGGTTCTGATTTATAGAAGATGAAATTATCAGTCACACACACACAAAACCTCCAAATGCTGTATTTGCTCAAAAATCAAGTATGCAATTTAAAAATAATGTTTGAGTTTTGTCACGAGCGTGACAATATTTCAGGATTAATAGAAAGCTCTTGTGCCTGTGCAAGCTTTGAAATGGGAAAGGAGATTTTCTCTCTTCTCCTGTTCTGATGCTCATGTGCTCCTCTGTGTCAGATCTGCAAATGTTTTGAATCCAGTACTGTGTGTTGCTAGGTGGCACAGATGATAAAAGATGAATTTTCCCTGTTCCTCTAAATGATTTTGTTTGTGGTTGATCCATGTGTAGTGATGACTCCTTTTTCTGGGGGTGGTGTGATGGTGGGGAGGAGGAGAGGTGCTAAATTCAGGTTTATAAACTGAATAATAAAAGATGTTCGCACCTTCAAAAATGTAATCAAAATGGTAGTTTGGCCAAAAGTGTGGTAGTTTTGCAAGTTTTTCTAACATGTTTATTCAAGAGTAAAGGGAGCTTTTCCCTCTCTGAGTGAAAATTGTCAAAACCAGGATGATGTACAACTGGTTTTGCAATACATGATGCTGTTTGCTGAAAGGACAGGCACAGCATACCGAGGGTTGAAATGGATTTCTGGACTCTTCCAGCCCAACCCTGTGTTCAGCTAGATGAGTTTGCTCAGGGCAGAGTCTAGCCCAGCTTCCAATGGCTCCCAGGATGGAGATTCTACAACCTGTCTGGGCCATCTTCTGGTCCTTAACTGCCCAAATGATGCCTTATGTCTCATTGGAATTTCCAGTTGATGGGGATCTAAGATGGCAGGTGCCAGGACGTCGTGTGGAGGATAGATAAACATGCACTGGGGTGTTCCTTAGTAGTCCAGTTTATTCTGTGTGGTGTGTGACATTTCTTGCCAGAGCAATGAGGTAAATGCTTTGACATTCTGTGTTCTGCATCTGCTCTTTTGGCTTCTTTGTTGTGAAGGGGAAGATTGGTTGGACTCTGGCTAAGCTGACCAGAAACATAATGCCCTGTTTATTCCTGAAGGCATGAGCAGGAATAAACAGAGGCTCAGGAATCCTGCAGCAGGTCCTTAACACATGCCTGCAAAAATTGGGTGTTTGAGTGATGGGATGCACTGATCATCAGTCCCAGGGATTTGTTGCCTGCACTGTCTGTGACAGCCATCAATTGTCAGATCAGATTTTGTTCCTGCTGGAGATGCTGCTTTTCCACACTCTCGTTTTTTAAGCCCAGACCATCTCTGTGCATGTGTTTGTAGCCAGATCTTGGTTTTTGCCTGCAATATGCACTGTGTGTTTTCATGAAACTGCGTTTCCACAGTTCCCAAATCTCTTGAGCTTGCTGTGGAGGAAACCCTTTTTCTCAATCTCATGCTTTAGGATGAAACATGTTAGTAAGGTAAGATCCATCTTACTTCCTCTTATATGCCTAACCTTTACACACCTAAATGTGAGCTCCACGTCTCTCAGGTTACAATCAATGGAGAGAAATAAATCACAGAAAGAGATTCAGCTTGATTAAATTAGGAATTGAAGATAAGTTAGAGTAATTGCTGTCTCAAGCCGTTTATTCCTTTCCATTGTCCGTAGGAAACTCTGACAGATAAATGGGAGCTGGTTGCGTTAACCCATGGAAACCTTACCTGAAGTGACTGAAATCCCACCTTCCTGTTATTGTAGCACATTTCATCTGTTCTGCTTGCTTAATTATGGATGCAGCTTTTAGCAGACAGCCTTTCTGTCTGTTTAATGTCACAAATTCAGTGCCCGAGACGCTTTGGAAAGAGATTTTGGGGTGAGCGATGTGCTCCAATTTAAATGTTTCAATGAATTTTGATGTGACAGCTATGTTGTCTAACTAGGAATCAGGATTTTATGAGTTCCGAGAAGGATGCAGCATTGCATAGAGGCAGCTGACAGCTTGTGCACGCTGCTCTGGAATTTGCAGACACAAAGAGTGTGCAAATGTTGACAAGATATAAAAATAAGCACTTGAGAAGTATTGTACTTTGTCTGGCTAGTAATAAGACTGGTTTTTAGCCAAGCTGTTTCCTCTGGGACAACAGCAGATGACCTCTGAGGAGAAAACGTGGGGTTTTGTGTTTGCTCGGTGCTTTGTGGTTTTTGCTCTTCTTCTTTTTTCTTTTTTTTCTTTTAGGCAGCTAAACCATCTGAACTGGTGGCATGAGCTGTCAGAAAAATCCTTCTTTGAAACATGGAGACTGACTAGTATTTTCAAGTTAGGAGTAAAGGCAGAAATAAAACTTAATGTAGAAGCCTGAATCTATTACAAGTTTGTTGGCATGTGTTTTTTTTTCATCATACTATCAACTTTGTGGATTGATGGGATGGAGACTGTTCTGTCTGAGAAGCAAAAAATTAGATGACCACTTGTTCCTGAGAGGTAAAAAGAAGATGCACCTGACACTTAAAATTTATGGGATAATTCCCTGCAAATGTGGACTTGAACTGAATACTTGTACTTTGAGATTGGGGTAAAGTTGTGGCAACACTCATTTGTTCAGGAGGAGAGAGTTTTCTTACTTGTGGTTGGGATTTGATGTTTATTTTAGAGCTCTTCAAGAGCATGATAGTATTTGGAAGATACTTTAACAGCAAGTGAGGCTGTCACATATACATGATAAAATGCATTTTATTATGTGCTTTTGCAATTCCCCAAATGGATAACCCTGTGCTAAGTGCAGAATTTATAGGTAGAAAAGCATTGGAAGAATATAGCTCAATATTCAGGGATATGCTGTCTATAAGAGGCAATGAAAACACGTCTCAGCACTCGGAATGGCATTCATTCATTCATTCTTCATCACCAGCTATTGTGAAAGGAACTTCCAGTAAAACACTCCAGCATTTGATTTTTTTTTTTTTTTAATATTAGACTGTAAGGCCCCTGAAAGTTTTTTTGTAATTTCTTTTTTCTTTTTTTTTGAGTTTCCCATTCTGTCTCCAATAACCGACAGGTTTTGTCTTTCTTTCCCCTCCTGCGTGTTTTCTTTCACCAAGATGGAAGTGCTGTGCTCTCAAAACGTTAACCTTTCCACCATCCCTGGGAGATATCCATGTGGGAACACTGGCTCAGTGTTCAGGGATGTTATTCCCCTGGAGCTACACGAGGATATTGTAAGAACTTGGACTGAAGTTCTGGAGTCCCTTGCTGTAGAGCTCGTGCTCAGGGAGGTGGATGATGCCGTTCTAGGCAGTGATGGGAAATGTTTTGACTAGAAACAACTCCAATCAAACAGATCTCTAGGGATATGACTGTCGTGTTTCTGAGCAAGGAGTGATCAAACAAAAGCTTAAAAAAAGGTCTTAATTCAGTCCCTGACAATGCATCCTCTGACTTCACCGAGGTCAGATTACATTTTGAGTATCGAAAACCTGTCGAAAAATTCCCACCTTTTATACATTTTAAAAAGTAAATTGTAATAATAAATGTATTTCTATTGGCATATCAATGTAAATTAGAGATTTAAAAGATTAACAGCTTTCCCATTGTACTTTAATATTTAACTGACTCCAGGGATTTTTGTCTATGGAATAAATGAGAAGTGCTGTCTGAAAGATTCAACTTGGAATCTTCATAGTTACCAACTGTAAGTTTTCTCTACTATATTTAATACTGAAAGAAGAGTCCCAAAGTAATTTTGGAATTTTGCAATGTCCTTTAAACATCTTCAGTGATGTAAGAGAGTGACTTTTCCTTGCTTACAAAACAACAACAACAGCAACAAAAAAAACCCCACCCCCAAAAAAAGAGGGAGAAAAAGAAAAAGAAATGCCTTCTGCAAGACAGCAAATGCCATGTACTGTGTTTAGGTGTAAGTGTTAAAAAGTCACCCAGGTAGAAGAGGCTTCTTTCTCCTCTTGATCTGCAAAAATAAATGTAAACATTCCAGCTGCAGGCTCTCTGAGTTAGGGTAGCAACTGGTTAGACCTTCTCAAATAAAGAGATTCTGAAGCATACTGTCTTAGAGTCATTCCATCCTGACTTTGAGTGATTCAAAGAAATACTTCTATTAAAAATTCAAGTGTCAGTTTTGTTGTTTAGCTTCTTTATTGGAACTTTTAATCTTAAGGCTCATGGCAGTGCCTTCGAGATGATTACCTGTTAGTAAAATCTGAATCCCATTCTTACTACATGTTTTCCAGATTAGTCTTAAGTTTATTGGGTTGATTTATTTTATTGAAAAGAAGTATGTAGTCCTTTCAAACAAAGGAGATATCAGAGATGGTTTTTTATTTGCTAGCTGAGCAGAAAAAGAAAGCATAAATAAACACTTTGGTCTGTTCACTCAGTTTTGTGAGCAGTTCTGGTTGGTGAAGGTTGTGGTAGAAGGTTGCTCCACTGCTCTTGGGGGAAAATGTTGAACTTTGGGATCACCTAAGCAGCCTTTCCTCTCCCCTACAGTCATTAACATCCTTTGGGTATTTTTTCATACAATCTTGGAATGGTTGGGCTTGGAAGGGACCTTTAAAGATCATCCAGTTCTTGCCCTCTGCCACGGGCAGGGACACCTTTCACTAGACCAGGCTGCTCAGGGCCCCATCCAACCAGGCCCTGAACATCTCTAGAGATGTGGGATCTCCAGGTTTTCTGGGCCACCCGTTCCAGGGCCTCAGCACTGTCACAGGTATTTCCTTCTTAACAGCCAATCTGGCCCTACTCTCTGTCACTTGGAAGCCATTTCCCCTTTTGCTATCACTCCATGCCCTGGCAAAAGTCGCTCTCCAGCTCTGTTGTATCCTCCTCCCTTGGGAATATTTGCCTCTTTTCTGGAGTTCTTGGTTGTTTGTTTTAATTGTAACCAATGGAAGCTTTCTCCTGCTGCTGCTAAGAAGAAGAAAATGTTTACTTTTTACAGTGTTCCCATTTATCTCTTCAGCTCTTGCCTGGGGAGGGGGGTTGTATGTGTATATTCTTTTGCTGATATGAATTATATTTTCTGTCTGGAGATCATAGGTTTTCTTGAAAGTGAAACAAAATGATTAAACTGAAGTCAACTATATTATTTGAAGCCGCTGTATGTGTTTATCCTCATAGTGCTTAATCCTTGACTTTGCCTCAGGCTACTAACCCTGGCTGGTTATTAATTCCTTGAAAATGCCCTGAGCCAACATTGCTGCTGTTATAACTTGTTTGGGGCTGAAATGAAGTTGATGTTTTTCTTAGCTACAGCATCTTCTCGCTGTAATGTCACCGGATCAATTGGTTTCAGCAGCGCTGCTATTTCACCATGTGCCTCGAAAAAATGTATTTCTTGTACAGCATCTGTTTAGACTTCTCAAGTTAACGTTTAGTCTGCCAGGGATGTAACCTGTTTTAATGAAGGGATGTCAGCTCTTTTGGAAATACTCTCACTGTACAGATCCTGAGTGGCCTATTATGAAGAAATCTGTGGTTTTATTTTATGAAACAAAACAAAAGCCTTTGGCAGGATCGGAAACTTGGACCATTACGGTGTGGGAAGAGGACAACTGTGAAATTTGGGTGAAATACAATATGGTTTGAAATGCTATAAACTTCCTCTTGTATACATTTTAGGAATTATTTCATGAACTACTTAAGAAATGTTGGCCTGACATGCACGTGACTGAGATATTCCTCTTCTGAACTTCTGAACGTGCAGCTGAGCTTCTTCTAGGCTGAAGTTTAGCTTTTTCTGTTTTAATGGAAGCCTTCCTAGAAAAATCAAAACGCTGGAAAATGACAGATTGGCTTCAGGAGCAGCAAAACACCTTGGCAAATTATCTCCTAGTGCTCAGGGCAGTCCCTCCCTCATCAGCTGGCATGAGCTGAGTCAAAGCCCGTGTAGCACAGACAGTCTGTGCTGCTGGATGCCCAGCCGAGCTCTGGCTGGCTCAGCAGTGATGGGGACATGTCTGGGAGGAAGGATGAGTGTGAAGGATGTGGTGGGGCTGTGTGGAGCCTCTGCACCTGAAATGCAGTTGAGATGTCCTGGTAAATTCCACGAGCGTGTGGCGTGTGCCCTGCCTGCAGAGGAGGAGGAGCAGAGTGCATCATCCAAAAGCCTACTTCACTGTGCCTTTGTACACTTGCTTCATCCTAAACCCCACCTCACTGTGCCTTTGAACACCTGCTTCATCCTAAACCCCACCTCACTGTGCCTTTGAACATCTGCATCATCCTAAACCCCACCTCACTGTGCCTTTGCACATCTGCATCGTCCTAAACCCCACCTCACTGTGCCTTTGCACATCTGCATCATCCTAAACCCCACCTCACTGTGCCTTTGCACATCTGCATCGTCCTAAACCCCACCTCACTGTGCCTTTGTACATCTGCACTCGATTTTTCATGTTAAACATCTCCCTTTCTAAGGGTTCTCTGAGAACACACTCTTGTTTTTTTTTGAATGAGGTGAAACATCTTTTAAAATAGTAGTGGGAAATCAAAAAAATCCCCACCCTACTCTCTATTTCCCCCGCTCTAAGTTTTTCATTATGAAGGAAGTTATGTCTCCAAGATTCTATTTCAGAAATTAGTAACTTCAAAAACCGCTGGAGAAATCACATCCCAAACCACTTCTGCTGCCTTCCAGGAAACCTTCCCAGCAGATACCTTGACAGAAAAGAAATCATTTGATTGAAAAAGAGCAACAGAACGAGGTCATCCATTACCAAGAGTAATATTTAGCAATGTGCTCCTCCCTGCTGAGGACAGAAGTCCAAAATACAGAATACTTTTAAGGTTCCTGGTGTGTCCAGCCTCCAGAGCATCTTCCAGCTCTTGTTATAGACCAGGCAGATAAGGCTGTTTCTAATCCTCGTGTGGGACACCACACAGAATGTTATTTCAATGCATCTTGGTATCAATCTATAAAGAAAACTTCAGTATTTGAATAGTAAAATGACAACTTTTTAGTGCAAAATGTTACATTTATTATGTTACATTGACCTATTAGCATCACATCATTGTAAAGCTTCCTCCCTTCTCATGGTGCCAGAAATGATTCAGTTTACATTTAAATAGTAGAGTTAATCATTACAGACAATTAAAGCAAAGCCTGTGTGAAGAATGCTGAAATTCTCTGAATATTAAGGCATGAAATTATTTTATGCAAGATTTCTATCATGAATATAATATGAAATAATTTCATCCATGCTAAACAACTTCATTAACCATAAACTCAGTGAGATTTCAATTATCTGACCATTTTCCCTGTGATGACACCTGTGGGAGACAAAGTTTAACAGGATGATGAGCAGAGGCAAGTGGTGGCCCCATGGCCTGGGAGTTCCAAGGCAGCTTCGCTTTGGGTTCAGTGGTTATAAATTACACTTCTATGTTTGTTTTCAGTGTAACAGTTATCATGTTTTTCCGTGATGATATAATAATTTACCGAAGTCAAAATGTGAGATGCATAACACCGGTGGTATGCAAAGCACTCCAGAAATTAAACGGAGACTTCCAGCTGCCTTTTCTCCAGGGAAGGAAGTGTGCCTCCTTTGGGAGCTGCATGAATTTTCCTTAGACCTGAGGAGTTACTGTCTTACATGGGAGGGGAAGAGAAGGGTCAGGGCTGGCTCTGTAACGCTTCCCAAAATTCCCTTTTGGAGCTGCTTCTCCCACTGCTGCTCTGCAGCAGACTTTCTCTTTGGATGATGGTGATGCCAAAGCAAAAGGCACCGGGAAAGCCTGGATCGATGTTGTACAGTCTATAAAGGCAGGGGAGAAGCTGATTTAGAGAAGTGCTGGTGCTCATGCATCAAAAGCTAGGAATTAAATGCTGGAAATGAAAGATGTTAAAGTAGGACAGATTTAGTTTTCTGTGTTGGGCTTGGTTCTTCTGGCTGCACAGAGAAATCTGTGAAGATTCTGAACATTGAGCAGAACTGGGCTCGGCATCAAGACAGTCTGGAGCTTGAATCGAGAGAGGCTGATCTGGTTTCAGCAGAGTTCCGAGGTTCATCTCCCTGAAATGTGCAGCACAGGCTGGGAATTAGCAAAGGGTTAAGGAGCACGAGTGCTTGATGAGAACAGCTAAAATTTTCGGAGCGCTTCTCGTGTTTTCAGAGGCACATTTGCAGCGCCGGGGTTGGCGCAGGAGGAGGAAGGCAGGGAGGGAGCTCCTGGCGAGCCGGCAGCTCATCCCGGCAGCTCATCCCGGCTTCACAACGGGACCAAATTCCGCCGGCGGCTGGGGCGGGGGCAGGCGGTGCATTAAAGATCTGCTAGGCAGGGAAAAAAACCCAAAAAACCCGAGTCACTCCAGTCCCATCCTCCCTGATCCTGCACAGCCCCTCTCCGTGCCCTTGCTCCACGCACAGCCCTGGAGGCACAATCTGGTTGTTTCGAGAGGAGTTCTGCTCTGGAAAACATCCCCTTTCTTACCCGTCGGAGCTGCCAAAGATTATTGAAAGGCGGTATCTGCTGACTCCAGTGACAATTTCTAATAAGTTTTCCATCACCAATTTCTATGGTGATGCATGAACAAAAAAGAACACAGCTTGACTTTCAGCTCCGGAGCTATTTTTACAAGGCTGGCTCTTAAAGACAAAAGAAAACATTTTCTTTCTAAACTGAGCATATTTGACACTGAAGGTCAGTCAGAGGTAATACGACCAGAACTCTGGTGTTTATGCACTCATTTGCTTATAGAGCAAATTAAACGATTTAATGACCTGATGACTTCCTCTTCTATCATCCCTGAATGAAATATAACCCTCTTCACCCCTTGGTGTGCCTCTCAGCCCATTTAAAGATCTTTTAAGGGTTTTTTTTGGTCCATGAAATCGGCACCTTCCATTACCCTTACCAGGTGCAGCAACTGGAATTCCTGAAATGAGATTCAGGGGCGTTGTGTGACTGCTCCTGCCATTATGCAGATGGTAATTTCTTCCCATGCTAATTATTATCAAACGGCTAAGAGAAAGATTAAAAAGCACTGTGTCCCTCAACCCCTCCCCCCCCCCCCTTTTTTTTTTTTTCCTGCCATTATATTTTCTGAAAGAAAGGATAAAAATAATGCTGGAAACCAGTTAGTCAGGGAAATCCAGAGAATGAGTATCTGCTCAGAGCCTCACGTGAACCTGGCCCTCCTGTGAGGACAAGGAGAGGGAGGGAAGGAGGGGGAGAGAGAGGTGTGGATGTTTTTATCAGAAGGTGCTTTTCTCACGGTGTCCAAGATAAAGGGACTGACATTCTTGCAGTGCTCTAATGGGAGGTGGAAGAGTAACTGGATCCTGAATTAGGTGGTTCACTAATGTGCCTATTTTTTCCAGTCCACGTAGTTCTGCCTAGTGCCTCAGGCTTCTGGAATGGTGTTTTTATGCCACTTAAGGTCTTAGAATTGTACTTTTCAAACCAAAGAAGATGCAAGGCTTGTGATTTCTTCATCCTCACCCTGTTTTATTTTTCTCTCTCTTTTTTTTTAAAATTCCAAGTTCAGTCCAACTGATGGTTTTGATTCTGGGGATTTTTTTTTTTTTNCCCACCAGTTGTTTTTAAAATCTTTAACTGTGCAGGAACATCCCTCTGTGCCATCCATGCAACTCGGCGCCTGATGCCTCCTGTTCCCACCCTTCTTTTAAATTTTCTTCCCCGGGTCATCTCTTTTGCTTGCATTTTTTGGTATTCATTAACTTGATTCGGAAAACACTTTTGTCAGTATATTTGTGTTTTCTTGTAGGCTAGCAAGCTTCCATATAAATTCCTTTCTTGTCTTAGGTGAAGGCTTTTTGGGAACGGGTTTCCTCTGTGTATCACAGTGGCTGCAGTGTTAGGGTACTGCCATTGAAATGCTCATCACAGGGGTGAATGACTCGCTTCCTGATAACCCTGGAGGGGAGCAGTAAGCAATGCTCACCTAAACCACAGTTTACTCCACTCGTGGAACAGTTTTGTCAATAAAATTACCTCCATGCTGCAAGAGCCATGGCTGGGAGACCGCGGCTTTGTGCGAGTTCTTCTCAGTCCATCAACTTCACTAACAAAGCCGAACTGAAATCCTAAACTGGTTCCTAAATGAACCTCAGAGTCGAGCAGCAGGGCTGTATTCCAGTCGAGGCAGGAGGGATTTGCCTTGCAGGGCTTGCCTGCAGGACCAAGCGTGTGTCTTTCCCTGGAGGAGCTGAGGCTGCCAGTGCAGGAACCCAGGGCTGAGCATCCCTGTGTGGGGAGCACAGCCACACCCCTGTTACTGCTGCTGCACTATTTCTGTGCTCCCTGAGACTCCCTTGGGACTTACCATGGGTTTCTTTCTCCTAAGATGCTTCTGTAGCCTTCAACTGCCCCCCTTGTCCAAGTTAATCGTGACAGTTTTGGAGCAGGCATGTCCTTTAGGGCAAATAGCAGGAAAGTTAAAGGAAGACCATGAACACTTTGATGTATTTGCTGCTGTGCTCCCTGAAAAGATGACAGGTTTTAGCCCAAGTTTAAAATAGAAATCTGAATTGTAGCTGCAGCCCAAGCCAGGGCAGCTAGTCTGGAGATACAGGGGTCTTTGTACTTGTTCCAAAGGTGATGGTATCGGGCCAAAACAAACGTAGGAGCTTTGGGGAACGAGGAGTTAAATGAAGAGAAACCGCAGGGCCGTTCCTGTGCTCCAGGGCAGCTGCTTCCTTCCAGGCTCTGGGATTTAACTTCATTAACCACACTAGGTCTATCAGAGTGTGTTTTAAGACCTACAGAGGTTTTATTCTCAAAAGAAAGAAGAGGATTTGGAGGCTTTTAAGATACGTGCTGTGAGCACAGAGAAGAGCTGTGTGGCAGGAGCAAGAGAGTAGCTTGTCTGGGGAAGAAGAGATGGCAGATTTAAGGGGATGTTTTCCCACTTTGCCTCTAAAACCTTCACTCTCAAACCCTGTTATTGTTCCCCTGCACTGGCTTTTGCCAGGTGGGTAACTGGTGATGAGAAGTGTGTGAAGTGTGGCATTACATCCCCTTCAGTGTCCATCTTTGTCAGCAGCCGTCCATGAAGTGGGAAGCAGGAATATTTAGGCTGTTAGTGTGTGTCCCGAGTGAACGAGCATTGAAAAGCTAATGTTCAAAACTGCCCTGGGTGCTGCAGCTTTCATCAAAGTGTCTGCTGAGAGTGACCCAGCTGCTGCTGCACTGCTGCCCTGCCCAGGCCATGCTGTTCCTCTTTAAAGAGTTTGTCTTTTGCCTTACCTCGCCACACTTGTCCCCAGCCAAGAACTCAGAAACATCAGCAGGTGATATTTTGGGGGAGGACACTCTGTTGGCATTCATCCATCAGTTGTCTAACGGGTGTGTCCTGTCCAGAGGACTGTGCATCAGGCCCACTCAAACACACTTCTGCTGGATTTAGGATCACCTGAGGAAGCCAAAGTGAAAACAACAGGAGAGGGGAAAACAACGCACCCTAATTCTAATTTAATTAATTTTTGCACAGTTTTAAAAATGTCTATGAGAATTACAGCGCTTCATTAATATGCACACACATTTTATGAAGTAAACTCTTTGAAATTGCAGCTCCCAAGCCTGGGAGCACCATCGTGGTCCTTGGGTGCAGCCTGGCTCAGGCCACCCTGCCCAGGATTCAGTGGTGTCCCAGCATGGAGGACACCAGATGCTGTCAGTGGCTGCCTGGGTGGCTGAAAGGCTTCAGCATCTTGTTACTGCTTTCAAAGGTTATTTTTAAATCTCCACCTCTTTTAAATCTCTATCAGTTTAAAGGTATCACCAGCATGTGCTGAGTGTGGGGCTTTAAAATACTCCCTTCTCTTTCCCCTGCCTTTCTGTCTCATCATTTCTGTCTTCGTTTTCCCTCTCCAGGACTACAATGTGAGCTGAAAAACTTGCTCTCATTAAAAATCTTACAAAATCTTCCCCATCCCTGGAAATGTTCAAGGTCAGGCTGGATGGGGCCCTGAGTAACGTGGCCAGGTGGAAGATGTCCCTCCCCATGGCAGGAGGGTCAGAACAAGATGTCCTTTGGGTGCCTTTCAGCCCAAAACATTCCACGATCCTATGAAACGTGGTAGTTGCCAAGGCATTGAAGATTAATTAATTGGGGGATTCAGTGGAAAGATCTTGGAGGTATTTTCCAACTTAAACAATTCTAGAATTGTGCATGTCTGATTCGAATTTTTAATTTTTTTTTTATTATTATTACTTTCACAAGAAAAAAAGTTAACCTTGGCATGCCTCCACCAAACTCAGTTTGGTGGGCTCTCTTGTAGTGCAAAAGCCAAAAGGTTCCAGTGCTGGTTCGGGTTTTTTTTTTAAACTTCAGCAGTATCTCTGTTCTCATGGTAATGTGCCTGGGTTGCCAGCACTCTGAGTGACAGGAGGAAAAGGTGATGTCTTTGATGCTTTGACAGCTTGGACCTTCTCAGCAAGCATCCTACCTAGAAGATATTGTTTCTTTATCAAGTGCCACGTTTCATTTTGTAAATGACATATAACTGTGTTGGCCCCAGTTGAACCACTACAAAATGGTTCAATTTTCTGGAAGCATTTCATTGTCCCATGCACTAATACTAAAGACTGTATAAATCAGGCCTTTTTAATTGTTGGCAAAGTGACATTGGCATGCCACTAAAGGATGTTCTTTGTTGAGGGGAGAAAAATACGCTTTCTGATTTTAATGGCTTGCCTTAAAAATCAACTTAACTTAAGGAAGTTAAAAAGAAGACAGTCAAAAATGCTTTGCAGTCCAAGGAGTGAAATTTAATGGTGGCCTGAACTGTGGTAGCTTGATTGTGCTAGTTTTATGTTCGAGTGCCAGTGAACAGCATGACTCCAGCAATATGGTTTCATTGATCCCCAAACCCTGTTTTGATTTGATTTAACTGTTGTCTGTGGTTGATCAGCCACGCTCTCGATGATTCAGTGAACTGTCATAATGGCCCATCTTGTCCCTGTATCTTTTTATTCCTGTTTTCCCGTGCCATCTTCTAAGGCCCTGAGAGCACAGAGAGGATCAGCAGCAGATTAAGTGGGTAACCAACTGTGGACTAGGAGCTGATCCAGCAAACCATTAACACGGGCCTTGCTCATTTACGTCACTCGTGTGCTCCTAAAGGTGAACATATGCTGTGGGGCTGCAGTGAATCAGCCTGCAAGAACATTCCTAAGTTAACATCAGGGCTGTCTCAGAGAGGAAAAAGGTGGGTTTTTTTTTTCCTTAGCAGTGCTGATTCAGTGGTGTCCAGCAGGGCTTTTTGGACGCACTACCTGAAAATTATTTTAGGTTTTGTTGCGGGAGAAAAAAAAAAAATCTGGCCTATTTCATTGTAGATAGGAAAATCAGACTGAATATGAAATTTAGGAAGAGGTGCTTGTATCTGGCATGGACAAATGCTGCTTTTCCCTTGGTTGAGACATGCCAAATTACTACCTCCAAAGCTTCGAGGCTAATTAGAGAGTTTCCTGCTGTTTGTGGTTGAAGCCATGCTTCTTCTGCAAAGAGAAGTAAGACTGTCCAAAATGCTTACCCAGTCCTCATTTGAATTAAATACTCTTCTTTATGCTAGCCATAAAGTTGTGTGTGTGAGTTGGTATAGAAAGGATTATTCAAAGCATCAAGATGAAGAATGAGTTCCTTCTCAAATATTCGTAAGCACCCAGACCACACATATCAACTTTTCCACATTGTTACAGGTGGTAGTTTGCAAATACACCAAAATAAGAGAAATGCATGTTTAAAGTGGAATGTATTGGTTTGACTATTATTTGAGGGTAGTGTAGAAATAAAATAGAGGATGATCCATCACAAGCTTGGCTGCAATGGCTGCAGTCTTTGTCATTACCAGTTCAATCCTGGGAAGCTCTAGAACCCTAGAAAGTTTAGGAAAACCTTATTTTTATCCTGCATGTGAAATATTTATGCTGGTGACTGAACTGCTTGAAAACAGTCCAGTTCTTCTTTCCAAACTGAGACTCTTAAAGACCAGATTTCAAGAATAGAAGCGCCAGCTTACACAAGGGCTCCTTTGCAACTTGCAAGAAAGAGAAGCATCAAATGGTGTGAAGATATTACTCTGCATATAAAAACAATCTTAATATCAAGCTTGTATAGTTCATATAAAAAGATGACTTCCTAGAATGGTGGTGCCTTTGTGTTTTGATAAAAATAGCATTACTATAGTCAGTCAGTCTTACAAAGGGGATTTTTTGAAACAGCACTTGAGAAAACCGTGGAAATAGAACCCAGGTGGAGAGGTGGCGTTAGATTTTGGATTTCTTTTTGCCATTCAAGTTGAAGATGGCAATTAATGCAGTCATCTAGATTTATTATTTTTTTTTTCCATTTAGTCACTCAGCATAAAGTATGAAGCTCCCAATTGAAGCCTGCACAGAGCGGGTGATTGCTTCGTACTCTGCTGAATAAGGCTGTTTCTGAGCTGCATCTAATCAGCACAGAGTGGGCTGACTTCACACACAGTTATTGAAAGCACATTTTCATAAGTCTTCTTTTCCTGATAAATATCCAGCCAGGATTCTCTCCTGTGTCGTAGTATGCCCAGCCATTGAGAAATGTTTAGCGGCGCATGTATAATGCCAACCGTACAAATACGGGTTTGTAATATTTCTTAGCATATGTGTTATGAATTCCTGCAGTTATCTCAGTCCTACAGTATATCTGTGCTGAGCAAACCGTGGCTGGGGGCCAAATCCATTTTACAGCTGTCCAAAACAGTCTTGTGACCAATCAATCAAGTTTACACTTATAAAATGCCCATAGTATAAGCACCTAAGGCACTGTGCATAATCCATATGAAAATAAATACGATATACTATCTGTGAATGGTGAAGTCAGGTGGAATTAGACGTGTTCCTCTGAGGTTGTGCTAGATAAAGGAGGCTGGTTCTGTAGGAGGAGATGATTAACACGTGGTACAAGTGCACACAACTTGTAAGGCCGAGTGGCACTTTTGAGATGCGGATGGAAAATTGATTGAATGTCTGAAGGGAATGAAAGGGTACTGAATGAGAAGGTTTTATAAATGGGACACAGTCAGGCTGCTGAGACTTCTGCAAATTTCTGTTTTAGCCTTGTGGAGAAGGCTCCTCCCTCACAAACACAACTCCGCCAGCTTCAATTATTTCTAAAATTTACCTGCTGTTCATGAGAGCGGGCAGCCCTGAGGCTTACTGGATTTTGCAATAAGAGCATTGCAGATTGGTCAAGTGTGCACTTGGCAGTATTTTTTTCTTTAAAGAAAAGGAGACGACCTCTGTGTCATGAGTGAGAAACTTATTAAATAAAAAAATAGGGGCAAAACCCTTACAGTACATAGTACCTCTGGATACTGCAGTTTGTTTAAGAACCAGCAAGATGAGAGGCTTTACCCTGTTTGATGATCTGTGCCCTTCCCCACAGGGATGATCTTGGCCAGAGGAGGTGGGACTGAAAGTCATGTTCACAGGTAGCTCCTGATATCTGCCCCCAGGCATGAGCCTGAGCTCCAGGATCCTTCTTCCCACTTCCCAGGCCTCCCATTTTCCCAGTCTAACAGTCCCTCGTGCAGAAGCACGTGTGATCCACCTCCTAGTTTTGGGTTCTGTCTCGTGTCCCTACCAGCTGCAGCCAGCAAGGTTTGTGTTCCAGCATTCACAAGTTCAGTTTTGCTGCCCCCAATTATCTGCCACCCATTAGCTGTTACAACTTAAGTGACTTTATTTTCTTTTTCTCTTTTTTTTTGCCAACAACAGCCCGGCACTCAGCTATTAGTAGGCTGCTGGTGCAGCTCCCAGCATCCCGTCCCTCTGTGTGTGTGTCACAGCAGGAGCAATCCAAAGAAAGCGGCGTTTTTTTTTTTTTGAGAAGGGGTGAAATGGTTTTAGACAGGGTAGAATTCATTCTAATACATGAATCCAGTGTTTAAACGTGCAGCAGGTAGACAGAATTGCTTCCTGTTCTGCTAATCCTTTGCTGGATAATTTACAGCCTTCTGGAACTTCATTTCATAGTCTTTTCAGCTTTTGTTGATAAAGATGCAAAAAAGACAGACACGTACAAAAGGACTGTATATAGCGTATAATTCATTTCGTGGAGCTGGGACATCTAGCTGAATGTGCCATTGATTTACCCTGGCACTAATTCCTAGTGAGTAGCTCATTTTGAAAGTAGCTACAAGTTGGCATATTTGCAGGAGCATTGAATTCTGGCATGCAGTCACTGTTGTATTAAAAACATGATGTGCAGCGAGTCTGGAGAGCCTTTGAAAGTGAGATCTCAATAGAAGCTATGAGTTGTATTGTTGCTCTCAGTGCATACAGCATAAAAACACCCCAAAAAGAGTAAGCCATGTGTGTTACCAACAGCGTGCAGTTTAGGGAATGGATTTTTCTTCCAGTGATGGTGCGTTTATTAAAAAATGGTTCTCAAAGCCACTTTAAAGTCCATATGGTATCTGTTATGATTGGCTTAATAACAATAGCATAATTATGTGTATTATATCCTTATAGGATTGAATGTGCAACAAACATTGCTTGTGAGCAGCAAGTTTTTATGAGATGACAGCTGTTTTAGAACCAAAATTATAGCTTATTTATTGTGTGTATGCATTCGAGCTGGGCGAAAAATAGCGAAAGAATGAAATCTGCTAAAGGACTGTTTCTCACTAAGTGTTATTTTGCAATAAAAAAGCCGGTTGTGTTCTAAATGAACAATAAGAATGGGTTGGTTCGAAAATAACATATTTCTGTAAAATAAGAGGTTTCAAAAGGATGCAGGATGTACCAAATATCAAGGGTTTTTTCCCTTTCCTTGGATGAGAAAGGGGACCTCCTTCAGAATTGGATAACTTTGCTCGGTAGTGGAAAGCTGTAGTGAAAAAGATGAGGGATGAGTAATCATCCCCTTTGTGAAGCAAGGATGGGCATGGCCTGGGTGGGAACAGAGGGGAGAAAAGGGAGGAGCTGTTGAAGGTTCATATTTTTGGTGGATCTTTTAATGGAAAATCTCTTTGCTCAGGTTTGGCAGGGCCAGTGCTGGCCTGCAGACACTGCACCTTGTACTGTTACCCCAAATATTACGTACCAGAGTGAGTTGAGTTGAAAGGATTGGTTGCAAGAAGGTTAAGTCTAGGGTTCCCTTTTCCCCATTTTCCTTGCTTTTTCCATAGGTTTGCCTGTCTGAAGGAGTGGCAAGTAAAGTACCACTGAAAAATGTGAGGTACCTCAAGCCTTCCACTCTCTGCAATCACTATATCTGAAATAATAGTCAGGGCTTTAGGATAAGATGCAAAAAAAAAAGAAAAACAACCCTTGTGAAAATGAGTATTTTAATTGAAAGTTAGTTTTCTACTGCTATTTACTTGTCAGAGAAATGTGTCAGGTTTTGGGAACTCGTTGAAGGTTACACAAAATCCAGAGTTTTAGCTTGCACATTGTTATTTGCAGAGATTGTCACCTTCTCAGGGAATTTAGGCAACGCAAGGTGGGAACTTGTAAAGCTGCACTGAGGAGGCTGTGGGGGAGGAGTTCAGGTGGGTGTCTTCATTCCTGCAGATGAGCTGGAGTGCTGTTTCCAAGCAGGGAAAGAAAAGGTACATGCAGTACAAATGAACAGACATTTCATAACGAGGCTTATAAAGCATTAAAATTCAGGCACGGCTTCTGTACAAACACAAAGCAAGGCTCTTGCATATACAGAAAGCAGCTCTCGTTCCGTGTGAACAATCCTGGCACAAAGGGAGTTTTCAAAATATTACAAGGTTGTTAAAAAAAGTGGTTCCCCGGCATAAATGAATGTAAAATTTCTGGTGTGTGCTGCGAGTGAGTGTCCCACTGGTTGAGTCTCACTGAGATTTAAAGCTGGGAGTAAGCGTGACAGCTCAGCTTTGCCCTGCGGTGATACCGTGACAACACCATTGGACAAATTCCCTGTAACAACACGGGACAAAGAGTGATCAGAAATAAACTAGGCTGCAAAGAGCAACTTCAGCGATTCCAAAAATCCTCAGTGCCCTGAGACAAAAATAACAGTGGACAGAGGTTGTGTGTAATCCCTGCTTGGGTTGTGGATCTCGTTGCTGCAGGTGTCTGTGCCTGAAGGGCTGTTCCCTAGAAGGTTTGCTGGGTTGTGTGTTGTAAAGAAAACCAGGGTGGGCTGATGGAGAAAAGGAGAATTCAGGAAACAACACGGCGTTGACTTGCTTGGGGGTATCACTGCCGAGGATCAGAGCTCAGGGGCTGGGCTCGGGCTGCATCTACCTGTAGGATTTCCCAAATTCCAACTCTCATATGCCTCACCAGCAGCTCTCTTATGCCTCACATCTGCTTGCTTGCATGCAAGGTGGGGGGCTTGGTTTCCAGGAGTTTTTCTGAGAGCTGCAGCCACGGCAAGAGAAGGGCTGCAGATGGTGGGGTGTGTGGCCCTTTCACAGGCAGAGTGTTGCAGAAAAGCCTTTCCTGGCTCTGCTGGCTCCCCTGGCTCTGCTGCCGCTGCTGCTTGGCACCCGGGATCCCCGGGGACTGCACAGGAGCCAGCAAATCCTCCGGAGTCTCCAGCTGTGCACTGCCGGTGCCTTCCCAGCAGCAAAACGAGTCCGCTTGGGAAGCCAGGGAAGGGGAGTCCATGTGCTCT
Source organism: Cyanoderma ruficeps (assembly GCA_008694505.1). Lineage (NCBI taxonomy): Eukaryota > Metazoa > Chordata > Aves > Passeriformes > Timaliidae > Cyanoderma > Cyanoderma ruficeps. The sequence goes on from VZDJ01000052.1 coordinate 4,878,887, forward strand.
GACAATGGACGTGGGCAGGAGAGAGATCTCTCTTCTGCAGGGCAGGGATTTTCCAGATGGCCTTGTGGAAAGAAGTACAATGTGATGGCTTCCTTTGCAAACTCAGGGTTCTTCCCTGCTGTGTAACAAAACAAAACAGGTTTAGGTTTGTTGGTTTTGTTTTTTAATTCATTTTCAGGTTCACCTTAGACAAAGGGGTATGCCAGATCCTTTGAATGGCAAATACCGGCAGATTGGATCATATCTCTTTTGTGATAGAAATCATTGTCAGCGGAGTGATGTCGGCTGTTGATGCTGCGATAGTTGTGTTTAAGTAGCTGTGAATTGTGTAGCTCTTGTTAATCTCTCTGAAAAAAAGAAGCCAAATAAAATGCAGTAGAGTTTTATGGTCTTGGGTTTTATTCTGTGGCTGCATCGTTTTTTACCAGAGCTATTAAATGGTTGTTGGGCTCATAATTTGATGGAAATACTTTGTAAAATACTAAGCAGGTTGTTCGGTTTTGTCGGTTGTCTCTGATGTGATTTAAAGCAGTTAAAAAAAAAAAATTACAGATTTCCAGAGCTTATTACCTAATGCACTGAAAAACAGATGGAAAGAAATTATACATTTATAATGGCTGATCCTATTGGGACCAGGCTGCAAGATCTTTCAAATGTGTGTATCCTAAATGTAATAGAATAGAAGGTGTAATTTCAAGGCACAAATACTCATTCTAATGTTAGCTTTTGTTTGGAAACTATTTTCCTGAACTCCAGAATGCTTTGCACAGAAATTCAACAGATTAGGTTATGTTAGACAGGAAAGGTGTTTATTTCTTTTTTTTAACAGCTATGTCAACAGGTTTTCCAGTGGCTGGAAGCTTGTTGGCAATTTAAAGGACTGCTGGACTGCTTTTTCTTTATGAGAAAGTTGTGAGATCAAATGCCAAGTTCTGACAGAAAAAGAGTTGTAGCTGATGGGAAACTTTTACTTCTAGGGGAAAAACCCCAAAACTCTCTTAGCATGACACGTTTGGATTGAAAAAAGCTTCCTAGTTATGATTTTTGCTAGCATAAGCTTATATTAAAATATATATATGTGTATCTAGAACAAAATCTTACACTGAAACTAAAAAGTAACACGATTTTTCTTTTTCCAGAATTGAGTTGCAGAAACTCATGACTGTCTTTTGGCTTTTTTCCACTTCAGAACGTGAAGGGATTTAGATGTGGGATATTTGGCATAACAGAAAATGTAATTCCAGCTGAATTCTAGTCCCTGCAAAGCAGTCAGATAAAAGATTGTAATTTTGATTTTAAGTTTTTTAAAGTTCAGACCTTGTAAGGATGCGTGCTACAAAGCATCATAGAAGCTGGTTGGGTGTTATAATAAGATTTGAGGCAATAAATTGTGTTACTTCGAGAAGTTTTGGATTCTAAGCAAAATAATACATTTCCAAGGTGATGTGACAGGTTTCCTGGATTCTGTCAACTTTAGTTCAGCACTGTTAATATTTGTGGTACTTTTTTCTGTCCTGAGTTTTCGATTTAGGAGGTTCTCCAAGACGTTATATCTGTGGTTACTGCGCTGTTGCTGTTTGTCTTTCCCTTGCTCGAAGCGGGTGTTGGGGAGTGAACAAGCCATCTGTTGTGATGAATCTATTGAAGAATTAATTTAGGAAACAGTCAGTCTTTCAGAGTTATTTTTAATGATGGAAATGATTCAAGAAGGAAGAAAAATATTGCTGATTACATCTGTCCCAAATGTTGTAGGTGTGTAACGCCATTCACTAGGATGATATGGGTCTTGTTAGGGTTTCCAGTTCAGCTGGAAGATTTCCCTTCACTTGACTGGACACGAAGTCTACTATGAGTAAACACTTAGAACTCTCTTTCACCTTCTTGGCACAGTCATCTGCAAACCCTGTGGTGGTGGAAGTGGGCTGAAATAGATGGAGTGCCACAGAGACCCTTTATGCCAACAGGAAAGGACATGCAGTGGGATCTGAAGAGATATGTTGAAAAAAAAAATGGTATTTAATCTGTAGTAAGAGACCCTTGCACTGATTTAGGATAATTTCAGAAGTGTTACAGAATTTTTCCCTCTTTGATTGGTAAGTCCCAAACATTGCAGTGGAAGTGTATGTTATAGAAATTGCACTGGATGTCAGGAATCAGTTTTCAGGTGAATATTCTGGTACCAAAGCTCGTCTCCTCTTAAATCTGGGAGTGTATCATGCAGATTTTTGGTAGAACATATGGAATGATGTTGCTGTGGTATAATACACATACCAGAAGGGATTTGCACTGAAATGCTGGTAACCACGAAGAGCAAAGAATTTTCCTTTTCTAATTCCCAGTATCAGAGATGTTCTAACATGGATTAGAATTATCTAATTACACACCTACATTTGGGACAGATGTATTTAGCAATATTTTTCTTCCTTCTTGAATCATTTCCATCATTAAAAATGGAAAGACTGACTGTTGTAGGTGTGTAATGCCATTCATTAGGATGATGTGGGTCTTGTTAGGGTTTCCAGTTCAGCTGGAAGATTCCCCTTCACTTGACTGGACACAAAGTCTACTGTGAGTAAACACTTAGAACTCTCTTTCACCTTCTTGGCACTAGAAGAGCCTGCTTGACACAATACAGGCTGAATATTGCTTTGGGATCAAATCAACACCTCTCTTGCTTTCAAAAAACATATATTGAGTAAAACCCCTACAATATGAAATTATCTGCTTTGCTTTGCTCGCTTTCAGGCGAATGCCGAAAGTAAAACTTCAACAACTTTGGTCAACCATTTAATGATTAGAATCATCAGTTCAGCTGAAATAGCGTGCTGCTTTAAGGCCTGTTTTTAAATCTAACCCATTCAGGCTAGGAAGGAGCTTGAAAATAAAACAACATCAGAATCTTAATGTTGCAGGCAAACACCTACACGTTCCCGCTGAGCAATTCTGCTGCTTAAATACTCTTTGCTCCTCCGGTTCTGTATCTGCCTGTAGTCTTCAGGACGATTCCTTGGAGATCAAGGAGTCAAGCCAGCTAACACAAATATAGAAGTGTTGACAGCAGAGAAGAAACCTGCCTCTTTGCACTCTGAATCTTGGGTTTGTCTGAGTTTCAGTGTTGTGCAAAAGCCTGGAGGATGGGGCACTGAGCACTGGGCTGAGTTGCTCATTTTCCTGGAGAGAACGTTGACGTGAAAGTCCAAAATGGTAACTTGAACTGGCACACTCCTTTTGTAATTCTTATTTACTTATTGCTAGTTGATTAGACTGTTTGTATTGCTTTGACTCAGAAGACTGATTTCAATTCTTAACGTGTTTCTTTCTGTTTCTTATTAGTTCACTTGGTGATTGGAATATTTTTGCTTTGAAAAAAGGTGTAACCGCCATCAATAGAAATGGATTTTTTAACCGTGTTCTTTACATTGACTTTGCCAGGGAGGTCTGAAATTTTGGGGAAAAACAAATCATCACAGTCTTTCTTCAAAAGATTAAACAAAGAATTTTGTTTTTGTATTTAATATAGTCAAAATAAATTGCTAATTGATGGCATCAGCTATTTGTGAAGAGAGTTGCACAGATTAAAGTGCATTTATAAAATTAATATTTTTATTGAAATATCGCTGTCTTTATATGCTATTATCCAGGCTTCATGTCTAAAATGGAGCATAGCTATTCAAGTAAAGTTCTTTAATATGTTAAAATTCTACATACGTGAAAGCCTTACCTCATACTTGTCAGATGAAATTCGTTTCCTGCAATAGGAAAATAACAGGAGTTTTCTTAATTAATTCTTAATTAAGTAACATTTTCCTATTCAAATTCATTTGTTCTCATTTTGTTATCAGTTAAAGAAGAGGTTGCAGAGACAAGTATGCCAGGATGATCGGGTCAAAAAGCTGTGATTAATAAAGTCTTTTTTTTGTTATAAATATATTCCAGACAATTCCATCTATTTTGTTCTCATCAGAATCAAATTATAGCAAATACTTGCTTTACCCAAGATCCTCTGTTCCCCAAGAGCCCTTCAGCATTACTTGTAGCACTACCTGGAAATACTAATGAATTTAAAAGTACCAAAAGAATTTAAGCTGATTACATTTAGTGCCTTTTTTCTTCTGAAGGTGTCTCAGGCTCACTTGTCTTATCCTTAAGTGGAGCATTTCTGGAGGTTTTTCCATTTGCACACTTTGCATGTGATGCCTTCCAGGATAAGGCCTGTGCCACTGACAGTTTGCAAATTAGAAAAGAAAAAAGCAAACCCTCATGTCAAAACTGAAGATGGAGAAGATGTGAAAATATCTTCAATGTAGTTGCTGTAAGTAAGGCACATAGCAAAAAAAAAATCCACTGAGGGAAGATCAGTGACGAGCTCATTTCTGTGGAATTTTGGGCAGGTATATAGAAAATGCTGTGAATATTTCCCAACCTCTCTCAACTCGAGATCGATGCTACAGCAAACCTTCTAGTGGAAACTGAAAGATTTTGTCTTAAGATAAAACAAATATTTCCCAAACTTCATGAAGAATGAAAAAGGTGAATTTCTAACGACGTAAAATGGTTGGTATGCGAAGTGGCAGATGTAATGTCATGATGTTGAACACAGCTTGAGAAAGCTGAGGGCTGTAAGCATTTTAAGTTCTGAATAAGTTATTAAAAAGCGTAATAAAAAAAATAAAACTTCCAACACCTGCATAAATAGAGCCAGTGCCAGGTTGGAAGTGTGCAGGAGCCAGACTTGCTGTGCAATGAGTACGAGGCATGTGAAATTTGTTGCCAAATGGTGTTGCAGTTGCTTATGGTTTAAAGAGAGGGCCATGAGTTCATGGATGAGAAAGTCACTGGGATTATTTGGAAACTAAAGAAAACTGAAAGCATGTGGGGTATTAACTGGAGTAACTGTATTTGGGAATATTGTGCTGGATTATCCTGTTCTTGGTCATCTTGTCACGCCTCTCTCAGGCCTGGTGGGTCTTTGCTTCGAAGGATCTCTGCAGTTCTCGTGGTCTTTCCTTCCAGAACAGGAAAGGTCAGTTAGGAAAACAAAGCAGCAAATGGCAGAAAACACAGTTTGTGAGAAAAACCCTGTGGTGGTATGTGGGAAGAAGTCAGCAGACCAGTCACGTATCCATCACGTCTGGCTGTTGTCTCTTCCTCTCTGCAGAACAAGGCTGAGTTTCAACAAGAGGACAAAGAAATGTTGGGAGGAAGATGAGGGGCAGAACCTCTGAGTTTGTGCTCTTAGGGAGGGTTGAAAGGAATTACAAAGTCAGTTTCTTATCCCGTGCTCTGCCTGGTATGAAAAGGAAAGGCACAGGTGGGAACATCTGGAGGGGAGATCTCAGAGCTTGGTTTTACTTGGAGACTTGCATTCCCTGCTGCCAGTTTTGTGCCCCTGAGTTCCTGCATTGCTGCTCTCCGTGCCCTGTGCCAGCATCAGCACTTTCCCTGGGCTTGGCCCTTCTCTGCTCCGTTCCCAGGCTGGTGTATGGAAAGGGGAGGAGCAAGTGCTTCTCCTGAGGGCAGGACCTTTCACATCTTGTTCTCCTGCTTCTGTACGAAGTGGCAGCCTGTCTTTTTTAGCTGAGATTAGCTGGCACGAGCTTGTCAGCAGGAGCACTCATTCCCTGGCAGCAGGACGTGGAAAAGGCAGTTGCAGGGGACAGGTTAAAACACAATCCAGTGAGAAGTTGTATGGAAAAAGCAACGTGGACTTCAGACTCTCCATATAAACCTCCATATAACTGTCAAACAAGCCTTGCTGAAAAGTACAGAGTGTCCATACTGGATCATCCTTTGGGAATAAATGGCACATGGAGCCTCATTTTTACTTCATCCAGTTGCTTCATTATACTGGCCCTCTGTTTTTGGAGGACCTGAATTTGTAGAGGTGGAATAGGTATCGATTTTCTTTCCTCTCTTCTTGAAAGAATAGGCTTTTGGATCTTTTCATTTTTCAGTTTCCGAGGCTGTAAATCAGAGAAGTGTTGCGTGGAACCAGAAGCATGGAGGCATTTACCTTCTATTTGTCCAGCCATTGGAGTATTGAAACAGTATGAAAAATCCTGTCAAACCCCATCAAAATTTGCAGAGTTTTGCAATTTTGGGCCACTGTGACCTTGAGGAAGCACTTGGCAAAGGTGAAAATGTCATCTGCTTTGTCCCTAGACGCTATCACAGGGGTGTCTGTTCCTGGTGGAGGAGCAGGCAGTATGGTTGCCCTTAGAAGACTGTGATTCTTTTCATTGTAAGCAATAGTTTTTGGGTGGGTTTTTCCCACAGTCTGCCAGGACCATGGAGTTGTTCAGCCCTCTAGTTAGTGGCAGAAGCAGCAGCGACACTCAGTCTGACACAGGCAATTAAGTAATATATTTTCAGGATTGGAAAGGCAAGGCTGCTTTAGAAAGAAAAATCTGAGGAGAATTATGATTGCCCGTGAAGCCTGGATAACACTTGTAATATTTAAGATATATATACTTGGACAATGACTTGCATTGCAATGATTTAGGGATTGATTTCTGGAGGCAGGGTTATAATACTTTATGTTTTTAATTACAACTGATAGCACTGAAGCCAACAGCAAAAAATAGTGTGATGGAAAGCCAGCTAATTAGGGTCTTAAACCCAACCCCAACCCCAGCCCTCTCTGGAGGCAGTGTTGTTAACAATTTTTTTCCATCGTTGCAGAGTGTGGATTCAGTTTTAGTCCATAATAAAAGATGCTGAAATGCATTTCCTGGAGTTGTCTGTGTGAATAGTCATCCTCAGTGGCTGTGAAAGTGTGGGGGAATATCTGTTTATACAAGTTGCACATTCTCTGGTAATCAGCTTTCACTCCTTTTAATTAGAATTTAAGATTGACTGGCATATTTTCCATATCGTATGTTGGAGTGTAGAAAACTCTTCACTCTTTATGTGTGTAAGTCGCACTCTTAATTTCTGTCAAATTTCTGAACTTCACTTTGGATAATCCTGAGGTATCCTCACAAAAGTTCCACTGACTGTGATGGGATTTAGCTGATAACTCATATAGCACCTGTAAAATAATGAGTCAGTGAAGTTAATTGATTCCCTGAGTACCCAAGCTGGGTTCCACTGTCTTGTTATAAGTACAGTATGTTAATAACAAGAGAATCTTTCTGAAACAATACTGTAAATACTTCTAAATAGTAGGCTTTTGACCACTGTTAAGGGCATAACTTCTGGAATAAATCCTTCAGTGCAATTCAGTAACCCAGGTGTGGAAAAAGGGAGGAGTACCTGCCTTGGAGCAAGAAGTTTTTTCTCTCCTGGTATAAGGAGAAAGCAAAGATACAAATGAAAATTAACAAAACCAACCAACCAACATTTGCAGTGGCATCTCCTAGGAAGGCTGACATGTTAAGATAAAGATGCTTGCAAATTCTTCGAAATTATATTCCTTTTGGAATTGCCTGGGAGGATTTTAGCATAGGATTGTTTTTTTGGTGAAGCAAGCCAAAGAAATGCTCCTTCACTATATCTCCATCTAAAAAGAAAAAAAACCCAACAAAAACACCAAAAGCCCCTATTTTGGCCCAGAATATTTTTATTTCTGGAAAACTTGGCCTAGCCTGAGCATCTCTTCCTTTGGCTGACTAGTCAACCAGCAGGTTTTCCAGTGGCAGGGAAGAGGCTGTTGTGACAGCATTAAGAGAATTGGTCCTTGACCTTCTAAGCCTCTCACAGGCTGTGGTTTAGAAATTCATAGCCTTTAAAGTCGTGCTTTTTGAGAGTCAAGATATCAGCCAGGAATTCAGCTAATGCTTTCTGTTTTCTGTGGTTTTGTGCTTGGAGCACTGTGTTTAGTTAATGCTTTGCTGTTTCTTCCCAGTTATTTAACCTTTGTTTAAAACAGCTGGAGGTTGTTTCATTGCTGTTGCCCGATGCAAGTGGCATCTTTTTGTGTCTTTTAAACGGGCAATGATGGTGCGCTTCAGGTACTCTAAAGGGTTTCCCCTTTTAATGCTGTAAAACAGGAACAGCAACAACAAAACTACAGTTGAACTTCTAAAGCGTTTTGGTGGGTTTTTTTTTTGTTTGTTTTTTTTTTTCTCCCAGCAGTCATGGCACTCAGGTGAAAGCAGTCGATGCTTGTTCTTTCTTTTGTAGATTTGACTAAACTTGGTGCTTTTTTGGTGCAGGTGGAGCTGAAGGCTGGATGAGCCTCTTAGTGAGAACATTTTTATGCATGGCTTGTTCCTCATTATGGCTCTTTGTGGTCTGAGCGTTGTTTTTCAGAGGCCAGGGTACTTGGGATTACCGTGTTTTGCTACGTAAAATCAATGAAATTTAGGAGAAAAACAGGATGAATAAGTGAGTTTGCCGATGATATTTTGTCTTTTTAGTTTTGAGATGCTCTGATAGCCTTGCCCTGATGGGCAGCATGCAAACCGTGTTAAGGGAACAATTTCCATTAGAAAGTGGTGCTGAGGAAGGACTAAACTTTACAAAGGAATCACTCAGGCTGGCCTGCATGGAGAAAACAAGCCAGGTGCTGTGTGAACATGACTTTTGTAGTGTCCATCGTGCTGGGGTTGGTGGGTGAGGGTTGGCACTGCCGTGGAGGGCAGGAGTTAGTGCCTGCAGGTCTGTGGCTCACCTGTCACCAGCTGAAAGCTGTGCTGAGGGTTGTGCCAAAAGTCAAAGTGCCGAGTTTTCCGCTCTGTGTAAGCTGTTCCTAATCTGTCTCGTTTTTTCTCACAAGCGGCGTTTCGTGGAGAGTATCCCAACAATTTTATTTCTGAACGAATAAGGGGTAAATCTCTTTTTTTTCTCCCCATTGTGGAGAAAACAGCTGTTTTATGTCCACCCATGTGAAGTAAAAGTACTTTGGTGCATTTGAACTGAGCCTCCTGAGCCCTTCCTTTTCAAGACAGACAGCTTCTCCCACAATCCCAATTTGTAAGCTTCTCTTAGTAAGACCTGTTTTACTTCAGAAGAGCGTCTGGGCCCATGAGGATCCAAGCTCTACTGACATCCAGATCTGCTGTGGCATCTGGAGGTAGTTTAGAGTGGCCGAAGAGACCATATTCCTTCCTGGGACTAAACTGTGCAGGTGCCATTTTCTGCAGGGTTTGATCTGGGCTGTTAAGTGCTCTGTATTTTCTCTACCTTAAGGACTGTTAGATGGAATTATTTTTCAAGTATAACTGCTCAGTGTCTGCTTTCCAGATGATGTATTAGGGTGTTAAACTTCCAGTTTAAACATCACTTAAAATCTGAACCTCACTGAGGTACAGAGCCCAACTTCACCCCGAGGAGTTCCTGTAGAGCAGGTGGCAGGACTCTGGCAGGTTAATTTATGTCGTGGAGCTTCCAATTCTGTCATTAATTCTGGTTTCTGCTCTCTCCTTCCCTGGCTGGAACCTAGAAGTTGCCATCGGCATTCCATCCTGAAAATACGGGATAAAAATCAAGACAAATGGTCATAAGTAAAAAAAAAACCCCGAAACTTGGGGGTTTAATCTAAAAGTTAGTTTTCAGTTAATGGCAGGAGGAAGGTTGTGGTTTGATCTACACCAGTGGAAATGTGATTTCAGTATGGGATTTTGCAGCTTTATTTGTTGTTAATTGCACAAACAAATACAAGAAAGGATGGGGAGAGTAAGGTTAATTTGAGAACAGATAACTCTTCTGAGACAAATCTTGAATCTTGCTGAAACAGGGAGGTTAAAATAGTACTCACTGGGCACTAAATTTAACTTTTCCAGTATTTCTTTCCTGTAGGCTGATTAAACTGTCCAGTCTCAAGGGAAGCAAGGGTTTTTTTCCACGTTGTGGTAATGCTTGGTATTCAATATCCAATTTAGGTTGTTTGTTTAATAATTCAATATTTGTGATGAGTCTTGGTAAGTGAAACTTTTTGCTTATACATCTGAGTTGTTGTTGAAAAATGCCTTAATATCTGATCTTAAGAGTGTTTATATACATTTACGCCTTACATGTTTTTCAACAAACAGTATGATTCCACATCTCTGATTGCAGTTTCATAATTATATTGCCAACCTTTATAAGACTCCACGGGACAAATTTTAAGTGATCAATGTGGTGTCCAGTAAAATATTCTTGAGAGCTTTGATTTTGATAGGAAAAGCTTACCATAATGCACGGGAAAAGATAATGGCTATTCTTCAATCAGCTACTCCCTAGTCCCCTGTGACCTTTTAACTCCCAGGCTATCAGATAAGGTTTTCCAGTTAAGCAGCTGCATTCCCTCTCAAGAGAGAGCCCTGATAAATTAATTTGGATATGAATTTCGTCTTGACTTCCTCAAGAATGCGTTGAGGTGTCTTTATTGAAGGATGACCCTGGAAGACAGATAATAAGGGAAGTTCCAGGCAATATTTATTGGGGCAATTAAAAGCCAGGGTTGCTTTCTCAGACATGCATGCTGCTTGAATGAATGAAACCTGCGTTAGGCACTTACATCTCATGGCTGCTTGTTTACATATTTGACTTCTTTCTAATTTAAGTGCCTTTAATCCGGTTACTGGAAGCTGCACGCTCTGAAACTGAAAGGCAAAATGTCATCTCGCTCAGGAAAGCAGCAAGGGGGGTCAGAGGGGTGGAGGAAAATAAACTGGTTGGGCAACACAAACCTGGGGAGGGTGGAAAGCAGCTGAGAGAGGAACCACGTTGTAGGCAATGTGGTTGTGAGACAATGTGGTATGTGCAGCCTTGGAAAGGGGAGAAATGTCGGGATTAGATCAAGGGAGAGGGAGACCATGAGTGGGATTATCAGAGATATTCAAGCTGAGACAAGATGAAAGAAAATTGTGGAGACAACCTCTTTGTCTCCGGTAGAAAATCTTGGACAAATAGTGGTTATTGCCCCTGATAACAATGCCTCGTTTGGGCTCAAGGTTATTTCTTTGCTCAGAAGTAGCAGTTCCCAAAGAGTTGCTTTCAATTAAATACTACAGGTTGTGGATTTTTTGGCAGCTGTCTTTATTTGAACATGGCTGCAGTCACGGAGGGGTGAAATGGTTGTAGAAGGCAATCCCTCTCAGGAGTCTGAGGACAGAAGGATGTCACGAGCAATGTGGAAGTACAAGCTGCTGACTCTGTGTTCATAGAAGCTGACTTGAACTTGTGTTAGTGGGGGCACACCTGGTCAGAGTGGGTCTCTGATGCATTTCCACTTGTGACAGCATCTGGAATCCTCCCGCTGTCCCTGCTGTGTGCACTGCCAAGGGCTCCCTGCAGTCCTCACACTGAATTTGTGTGTGTGCATTACTCTGGGTGAAAGCCTGGGCTTCCCTGCTGTGTTCCTGCCCTGTATCCCACCAAAGCGCACACCTTGATCTGCTCCTCAACCACCAGGGCCTCTTATGCTTCAAGATTCGGAAAATCTCTCCCAGCTGTCTGTTAATCTTCTTCAGAGTGGAGATTTCCAGCCCAGAATACTCATGGGGAGAGTGCCTTGAGGCCTGCAGGTCTGAAGCTGACTGGATCCCTCACACAGTCAGTGGAAAAGGACAATGGGAAGTTCCCAGGATGGGAAGTTCAGTGCCTACATCCAACTTGCTTTCTACAAAGACTGATGGCTACCTGGGGAACCAAGGGGAGCAGCACGTTATGGAAATGATTATTTGTGAACATCCTGTGAAATCTAATCTCCCCAACGCTGTCATTTCCCAATTCCCAATTTGCTTTCTGCCCGTGTGGTTTCGGCAGCATTAGTTGCAGTCGGTCGGTTTAGCAAACATTTTTTGTCATTACGTGTATTTGCTATTATATTCTTCCGAGTGTAAATCATGGAAAGTAACATCACCAGGCGGTTGAATCATAATAAAAGTATCTCAACTTGATATTCTGGAGATACCTGTGTAGCCATTTATACAAAGAATAAAATGAAAGAAAGAAGAAAGGAAAATCAGAGGAAAAATATGTGCTCCTGCTGTATGTTTTAATGGTTTTCTTTTTCACAGAAAGAAATTAATATTTTTTTCAGTTTCATGAATTTAATAAGTAGATAATGCTATACAGAATTTATAGTTACTGCTTTTTTAACTGCAGCTGAGTAAATTCTCACAGTATTTCTTGTGTAACAAAACATGATAGTTTTTAAAAAAGATTTCCTTGGGATGCAGCAAGTTTTCTTATAGTTTTCAGACTAAAAGGTAGTCCATGAATAAGCAATGCCTTGCATCTTTTCTCATGGATTTTGTTCCTTCTGGTGAGTTTTTTAAACAGTGTGTTGAAGTGGAACATGTCATCCTTTCTCGCTGTATTTTTTTAACCAAATTCTTTCACGTGTGAATTCACTACCATTCATAAATGGTTGCAGTCCATTATTAAATACATGATGCTAATAAAGCATTTTTAATGCATTTACCAAGCATCTTCATTAATACTGGTAAAACCTGTTTCTATTAATATTGCTAGTTTCAAATATTACAAATGTTACTATTTTATCAATTCCCTTGAGAGGTAATGCACGATTCAGTTCTGCCTGGCTGGGTCTTTATCAACCTGCTGGCTGTCAGGGTCTGATGCCTCCCATGCCTCTACTTTGCCTTTACCTGTTGAATGTGATTTTGATGACAAACTTAATGAAAGTTCCTGTATGGAAAAATACTTTCACACCATGGCAACAGTATCCAAACATTACTGCTCTTCCTGCACTCATTTGCTTTTACTGGCTAGAAAAGCGAGTAAGGGGAGTTGGAGAGACTTGAAAAAGCAGAGAATTGAATCTTTTCAGGGTTGTGGGGTTTTTTTTCCCCCTTCACTAAATCTCAGGGCTCAGTCTAGGTCAAAAGTTCCAAGACAGAAATTATGCATAGATTAAAATTACCTAGTAGAAACTAGAATCATAGAATATTCTGAGTTGGAAGGGACCCACAAGGATCATCAAAGGTCCTACACAGGAATCACACAGACTGCCCCTAAATAAATAACAAAACAGCCAAATGAACCAGCTTGGACGTAAAGACACACAGAACCTTTTCCTCCTGAATAAGAACCCTCCAGTTTTGTCTTGTAGCAGGTTAAATCGAGCCCACTGTGGGCATTGGGATATCTGTCTGTGAGGAGGTTGTTCAAACACTTCTGTTGCTCTAGAGAGAAAAATCATAAAAGCTGCAGTGCTGTGGAGCCAAAAGCCTTGCTGGCAGCCTGGATTCCCAAAGTTTTGGCCACGTCCTGGGCCATGCTGGGCTGGGCACAGAGGCCTGTGTCACACTGGGTGACAGCATGAATAACTGGCTGGAGGGGGGAGGTCAAAGCATCCGATAACTTGGGCTTCTGGTACTTTCCAACAGTAGCTGAAGAGGTATTAATTTGGTCTGTCAAAACAGATGAAAGATGTACTTAGGAGCTGAAGATTATTCATTTAAATTATGAAAAGGCTGAAGTTACAGTGATGGATGTTTTGGAGGATGCAAGAGGGGACTTAGTTCTATTTAAATATGAACTCAGTGTGGAGCTGTCATGACATCCCCTACTATAAAGAGTGGAATTGCTGAGGTGCAAGATTTGTTTTCTGAATCTATGCTTAGGACTTAGCCGGTCTTCTGCTTCAACTATATTTCTCAGATTAGGGGATTTAATCTTTTTAAGCTTGGCTGTTTAGTCAGTGTGACCCTCGTGGCATGAGAGCTTTCCATGCAGCTCTGAGGTCTGGCTGGATCCCATAGGTGCTTTGTAGGTTATAGGAAAAGGACTCTGACCTCCAAAAGGACATCCTCCAGCATGCATTTCCTCTAGGAAATGCAGGTTCAGTGCATTCATTCTTCTCAAGGATCCTTTGGGCCCACCAGGAGGTGAATTTGTCTCTATGAAAGGCTGTTTTGTGCAGCAGACATTATACACTCCAAATCTCAGCTTCCGTGAAATGGCGGTGATAGAGTAAATGTTGATATCCTGTAAATTAACATGGACGGTTTCAGTTCCGGTTCAGCTTCTTTCTCTTCATTTTAAAGAATGTATCTTAGATGCCTCAAGCAAATAGAATTTTATTCTTTTAGTTTTTTAATCAGTGATGGTGGAACACATCGTGCAGTTGCATTTTCAGCAGTTGTCTGGTCCTGCCGTGTGAGATGCAGTTCATGCGGAGTCTTCATCAGCTCGTTACAGGAAAGGGACCCGTGCTGAAGGTGGGGATATTCCCCACTGACACGTACAACTGATTTTTGTGCCATTTCTTGTAGGACCTGTTGCAGTTTCTACAACCATTCTTCTTTTAAAAGAAGTCATAAAGGCATACTTAAAATACATAATGTGAATTTAAAGTATAGCTACATTGGTGTATCTTCTGGGGGAAAAAAATGGAGACAGAGTTTTTGCCAATCTTACTTTATGGTCTTGCCTTTGTGTGCTTCTTGTGGTTGTTTCTTGGCCTTTTTTTTTGTGTGTGTGTGTGTGTATCTTCTGGGGGAAAAAACATGGAGACAGAGTTTTTGCAAATCTTACTTTATGGTCTTGCCTTTGTGTGCTTCTTGTGGTTGTTTCTTGACCTTTTTTTGTGTGTGTGTGTGTGGTTTCAGGGATTTTTTTTGGTTGTTTGTTGGTTTGTTCTCTTTTTTTTTTTTGTGTTGTGTTTTTGTTTGCTTCTTCTTTCTCTTATTTCTCCTCTGTTCCTCTCTTCTTCCTCTGTTTTCTAACTGCTGATCTTGCAGAGGAAAACCAAATTTTATCATGAGTGGAGCAGAAAATAGCCATCAACTAGTAAGGAGTCACTGCTAGTAGATCCATGTTTCTGGCATATTGAAGTCCTTTCCCCATTTTATTCACTGCAGGTTTGATGAGGGCTTCAAAAGTCAGAACCTTCAGAAATTTCAAGGTATTTCTCTGCAGCTTTCCCCATCTTCTAAGAGAAAAAAGTCTAGGATAAACTTGGGAAAGGGTTTTGTAAACTCCCCTCTTAACTGATTGGGATAAAACAATTGGGATTGTTTATCCTTGTGCTAAGGATATATGCAGACATCTTATCTAAGTCTACAACTTGTTTTGAGCTTTGAGATTTATTGTTCTTTTAGATAGATACTCTTCATCCCGTTACAGCCTTTAAAATGCTCAAGGCCAGGCCTTTTGGAGCAGAAGTGGTGAATAAGTGACTTGCATTTGACGCAAGTCTGAGGCTTCTCCACCCCAGGAGTTCCTATCTCCATCTACCTTGATGAAATAATCCCTCCAGGAGAGCCCTGCAGACTCAGACAAAGGCTTGGCGTGTGTTTGCTCAGGGAGATGCACTGCTGCTTTCTGCAGCTCTTTACAAACTGAGGGACTTCTCAGAGCCTTCATGGCTGCAGACATCTTGGCACAGGAGGGGACTTGGTGAAGAGCACGTGTGTTGTCCTGCAGCAAAGTGACCTTTTTGTGAGAGACACGACACATTTCTCTAGGAACATGCCTGCTTTGCCTGTTGGTGGGGTCTATAAAGTTCACCCTTCCGTGTTTCTCAGCATGTTCCAAGATGCTTCTGAATACTTCTGTGGTGTTCTCTCTCCCCTCTCTGTTATTATATCTCCCCCCAGTCTCTATTATTAAAAGATTGTGCACATAATTAGTTAAAAACTTGCCTTGGATGTAACAAGTTTCCTTTTTGGAGAGAGATATTGCATTTTTTTGTGGTGAGACAGAATTTCTCTTTTCTGCAGCGCACGTGACAAAATGCAGGGCTGGCTGATGGGTGAATTCAGCAAAAATAAAGTAACTCGTTCCAATATTTTTAGAATTTTAAATGCCACTATCTCTCTTACTAGCACCGATTTATTGGCAGTAATTTTATTTCTTATCAGATTTTATTTATTATTATTATTTATGATCAAATTTTATTTGTTATCAGATTTATGGCAGTAATGTCATCTAGTGAGAGTCACCAGCCCGCTCCAACCCCGTTCCTAGCACAGATCAGATGGCTGTGCAGTATTAGAAGAATGTAAACTAGCAGTTTAAATGAGATTACTGGGATTAGTCATCTGGATGGAGAAGATTTAAAGTGGCCTTGATTGAGGTCCTTAGAATTGTCAAGTAGACAGCAAAGCCCTTTATGGACAAAGAGGAGAAATGGGAAATAGACACAATATAGGAATGGATTTGGTTTATGGTTTGGGTATTTCAGAGGAAATAGAGGCATTATATTGCCTTTCATTGGTCTGATGAACATGGAGTTTTTCTCGTGGCAAGAGGTAAGAGAAGCATGCCGTGAAATAATTTATTTTTAAATGGGGAGTTTCAGAACAGGAGAGTACTTTGGCTGTGGAAATCAAGTGAAGGAAATGTACTTTCTCACTAAATTCATCTGTGTAGTGCCATGTGTGTCCAAAAGACTTGCTTAAGGCACATTTCATCTCACTATTTTTACATTACAGCAAAAAGACTTTTACATAGGGCCAAAAGACTGAGTAGGAAATACAGATTAAGACTCAGTGGGTCCACACAAGTCCTGTGTAATCAAGGTGTTGCAATATTGAAGTAGAAAACTCTCCCCACAACTTCACACCTTGGAAGTAGTTCTGTGCTGAGTTTTATCCTTGGCTTGTAGCTTGCTATCTCCATCTCCTCAGTCTGATGGCTGTTGTCTAAGGAATATTGGAATTTGTCTTTATTTTTGGTCATTTCCTCTCCCTCATGTGCAGTATCAAAGTGTTGTCACCCAGTTCTCTTCTGCCATCACGTGTAGCTTTTCTCCTTTGTTCTAGCATAAGAATTAAGGTTTTTTTTTTTTGCTTGTAATTTTCAGTAATTAAACTGATTAGAATTAAACTGGTGGGGAAACTGCATTTGATTACACAGGCAATACAGAGGAGGTAAAACTCATCTAACTAGGTTCCTTTCCAGCCTTTAGGCTTTTAATAGCTAAGTTAATTTCCTAGAGGAGTATGGGCTGATTGAAGGAAAAACTATAATCATTAATTGCAGTAGATTTAATTTGTTGGAAGTATAAAGAAAAGACTGCCTGAGACTTTGGGGGAAGAAAAGAGCCAAGCTCCAGCACAGCCCCTTATTCCAGCCAGATCACTGTGGATTTTGCTGCCTCAAACATCCTCTGGTAACATTTTGGGACTGCTGGTGGGTTTTGTACATATTGGTAGGAATGATATCAGCATTATGTGAATTTACAGGACATCTTTTCCTGCAAATAACGACTCTAAACTTGTGCAGGGTATTTAGTTATGTGGGATTCACACTGCAGTGTCCCTGCCTGATGCTTTGGGGACAGCAGATCCTCTCTGGCTCCACCAAACCATCTCTTTGCTAATGTGCATAAAGAAAGTGTGATCCATGTGGCTGCTTTTCAAGAGATAACAGAATTTTCCATATTCACTCAAGTTTGAGGGGTTTTATTGTCGTGTAATTTATTTCTCTCTGATGGTTAGAGCATGCGACTGGTATTCTGGGACCTCTCTCTATTAATTGCCACTAGAAAAGTAATTTTATATAGAGCTATAAAAGATGATTCATCTTTTTCTTTTTCTGAACAGCTATAAAAACATACTTTACCTGCTTCACAGATGTGCTTTTGTGTGGCATAAGATGCCTGTGATATCCTTTGACGTTACTGGTCTCTGTATTCATATAAACAATGTTTGTACTTTGCCTAATTTTGTCTTTGTTTTCTTAGTACGTTTTTCAGAATTACTCAGCTACCTCATAAATCACTCCAGCAGTATTAGACTAGTGAAATGAAGTGTTTGCTCTGCACAGATTAGATTATGGCATCCTTGTTTGTATTTCCTAGACGGGGAACAGACCACTGGGAGTTACATACTGATCCTGGATTCAAATGGTCTGAGTGAAAGCTTGGAGCTTCCTAAGATCTTTATTTTACCTCGAGGTAAAGTACAGAAGGAAAAACAACTCATTAAAAGATCATCTCATTGACAGCAAGGCGTTGCTCTAGATGGACTGCATATATTGCAGCATTTTGCAGAAAAATGATTCAGCTTGGACCAGTGTGGTTTTTGAACCAATGTTCACCCCAGCAGGGTTTTTGAGCTGCATGTATTTGTCTGCCTTTTTGCCTTACAGAAAGATTGGAAAACCAAAAGCACAGGAGTCCTTATTTAAGCAGCACTTTAAAAATGCTCAGTAGCAGCACAAAAAAGAAGCAGCATACTTTGAAGTGATTAATCAGCTTTCCCCAGTTTATCTTTGGTTTATTTATCTGTAGAAATTGTAGGGTTTTTCTTTCTTGTTCTCAGTCCTAAGCTGTGATTCAGGAACCACACTCCTTTTTGTTGAAACTCTCAGTGAGAATAATTTGTAGGCTGTACAAAATAGCTTGTGATTGAGTTGTGGCCCAGGCAAAGGGGCAAATGTGTTCTATTACTTGTTTTATATGCTGATATTGCTCTTGAATCAATGGACAAACTGTGACTAGAAGCAATGAGAAACAAAAGTAGCAAAAATAGCAAGTATGAGCAGTTCCTGCGGTTTTGGGCAGCGGTTATGGCTGAAAGGATTTGTGGTGGAAGTGCTTGTGGTGACGGTGGTGAATTAACCACAAAGCATCTTTGCCACCAGAGGGTGAATTCACGTCATCTCTCTTGGGTTCACAAAGCACAGATGTCCTACATTGCCACCGGGCAGTGCCTGCCTGTCACCCTGGGCTGTGGAGGGAAATCAGCCTTCCAAATAGGTTCTGCACCCAACCTCTTGTCTCATCTAGGTGATGGAAATGTGTTCCCTCCCTCGGAATAACCTGCATGACAAGGGAGCACGAGTCCTGCTTGATACAGGCAGCATTTCCATATCTAAATTGACCAGTGGAATCAGCAGGAAGCAAGGACATGAAATTCTAAGGATGGCCCACTGGTGCCTATATGATGATGTTATTGATTAGGAGTTGCAAGTTGATGATTATTTTTCTGTCTGCACGGCGTTATCAGCGTTGGCAGGGTGACATCCCGCCCTCCTGTTGTGCCACACAGAAAATGAAAGCTCCTTGTCCAGCAGAACCTCAGTAAATTTTTCATCAAAGCCTTTAATGCTGCTTCTGCCAGATATTACCTGCTGGAATGCACAACCTTAGAACAACACTGCCTGTTTACTGCAAAGTTTTGGGTAATGACTTTAATTTCCTTTATCATTAAGAATTGAAGTGTTAAAGAGGGATCTTGAGTGTAAGGAATGGACTCCTTGCTTTATTACTCAGGAGCCATGGGGAGCTCACATCACACAGGTGATGGTCAGGGAAAAGGGCTGCAGGGCACTGTTTGCTAGGGAAGTAACCACACAGCACAGCTCTGTC
This sequence comes from Cyanoderma ruficeps, assembly GCA_008694505.1. Classification (NCBI taxonomy): domain Eukaryota; kingdom Metazoa; phylum Chordata; class Aves; order Passeriformes; family Timaliidae; genus Cyanoderma; species Cyanoderma ruficeps. The sequence continues at coordinate 4,898,100 of VZDJ01000052.1, forward strand.
TGATGGGTGCTGGGATAAATCACAAACCGTGAGCATCTGCAGCCAGGAAAGATTAGAAACCCTCCACAAGCCGACAGGAAAAAAGAATTGTCCCACACAATCTAAAATCTGTCATTGCCAGGGATTTCATCTGGGCTCTTGGCTCTGTCACGCCTTTGAAAATGTCTTCAGGCTTTCCCATCATTTTGATTATTTGTGATCTTCCTTTTCTTTAAAGTTCCTGAATAGAGTTTTTCAAGTTTTCAGGGAATGTGAAAATGGTAAGCTAACAGTATTTTTTGACTGTGGCTTTTTTTCAAACTTTAGTTTATATTTCTCCATTTTAAGGTGTGTCACGGACTGTACGTTCCAAGAGCAGTAAAATGGAGAAGATGATTGATCTGACTTAAGCTGACTTACTTTTATCATAAAAGGGGCAATTTCTGATGTCTCTGATAGAGTGAGTTGATGGCTACACTTTATTCTTACTGTTTTTTACGGTCTTCTCCAGATTTTTTTAGGCTTTGGCTTTTTGAACCAGACAGTTAAGATAAAGTATGACAGTATATTTGACAGGAGGATACAGAAATATTTGGGACAATATTCTTAGAGGCAGTGGATGATGTCCAGTCCATATTTTACCATAATGCATTATTCCTGCTTTGAAATACTGAGGTTGCTGAGTTCCACTTTGCCTTACAAAGGAATACACGGCTGCTGTTACACAAATATTTAGCCCTATAGGAACAGTTTGGGCCTGTGTTTGAAAACAACACCTCCACGACTTTAAAATACATAACCAGCCTCTCTGCTTCTTCTGTAATGTGGTTCCCACTGACCACAGTGGGAGCTGCTTCTAATTTCAGGCTATATAAAGAAAGGATCATTGGAGGTGATGCAACACCATCATGTGCAGAGCATGTTACACTCACCCAGTTGGACACATTTTAAAGTCGACTTCAGTGCTTTGCAGGCTCTTCAGCTCCTACAAGTCTGTGCTGGTTCCTTGCAGGAGCTTGTAATTCATTGTCAAAATCTTCCTTCCAGGCTGCTCTTGCAAAAACAGTGCAATAACAGCTTGCCTTCCTCTAACTTGGAGGCAAAACTTGCAAGTGAAGTCTTGTCTGTGTAGCTGAAAAAAAAAAAACAACAAAACCCAAACCATACCAAACCAAAACACCAGGGCTGTTTCTGTTTTGTAGGACATCAGGTGTGCCTTTCTCCTTCTTCTGTTTTTTTCCAAACTGAATTGTTCGTGAGTGCTACCACCCTAAGAAGACACAGTGGTGTGGACATGTAGTAGTTTGAGTTGAAAATACACCCACTGAGGTGGGCCTGCAGCTGGAGCCATGAGTGCCCTGGCTTGGTTTGCCTGTGAGTAAAGCAGGAGCAGTGTGGGATGTGCCTGCACCACAGGGAAACTCTTCCTGCTGGTTGCCCCATGGAAAAATTGGCAGGACAAGGCCCCAGGTCGCTTCTTTTCAGCAGTGGTCTCTGATTTCCTAACAAATTAGGGTTTTTAAAATTGATTTGAAGCCTGAATGTTGAATATTAATGTTTCAGGACTGAAATATTTAGTTTTCCTCGCGTTTTAACTTTGTGTTTATTTTCAGGAGGTAGTTGTTGCTTTATTACAGCTTTTTGCAGTCTGACATTTTCCTTAGAGAAGTCAATTATTGAGCAGGTTTTTGGTAGCAAAATATTAAAATGAAACCTAGTGATAAGCTATACCTTAAGTATCATAGCTATGTGTTAAAAATTAAAAATAGAAGAAAAAGGCCATAAGATACAGGTAGACTTTGGTAGGTTCAAAGCTGGCTGTAATTTTGAAAAAACAAAAGCAACAAAAGCTTGGAGAACTTCACTCTGATTTTTCTTTTCCTGTTTTCTTGATAACATATTCTAGTTCCTTTGGGATACTGGAAAGACGCATGAGTTACACAAATTTCACCAATTATTTTGGAATAATTACTACCAAAACAGTTTTTCTAATTGTGCTGGTAGAACCTTGGACCACGTCTTACTTTATTTTGCATAGGCTTTTAAATATTGATGATGATTCCACTTAAATGGATTAATTATAGACTGCAGCACTTTGATTCTCTTTAATGTTACATTTACAAACCACACAAATGGCCTAAACTGTGTGATGAGGAATGGGCTCTGGTAGACCTGAATATTTTTGTCCTCATTATTCTGTGCTGGGAGAAATTCCTGTTGCTTTACACTTTTACAGCTCAGGTAGATTGTTCAATACCTTCATGATCTGGAAGGCAACTTTTAAATGGCTGAGCAAACCACAAACTGATGGAAAAAAACGGATGAAAATCTCAATTCATCTCTTTCCCTTTATCATCCAGAAATGTGTGTGACAATTTATCACCCTTTATTTGTTTTAGAATGAAATTATTCCTGGTTTGGGCTTTTCTGGTGTTTCCCAGAAGGAGAGGAATGGGGAAAATGAGTGTGGCTTCTGCAAAGGGGTGCACACCAAACATGGCCATGGATCTTTCTGTGCTGAGCAGCCACTTTCAGCCTCTTCTGGCTCCTTCCCTTCAAACTGCAGGTTCTGATTCAACAAGTCTGTCGTCTTCTGCCTCCCCAGGATGACATCAGCCTCCTCAAACAGGTTTTCTAACTGTCCTTCTTGAGGCACTGGCAAGGAACCTTCTCCTTCTGCATCACTTTCTTTCTTTTGGTTTGGGATAGATGGTCCTGTCAAGCTGAAGTTAATTCCCCTGGGTGGGCATGAAAAGGATGAATTTAATTGGTAGGAAAATGTGAACTGCTGTTTTTGCAAAAATTTCACCTGGAAGTGTTTTGTGTAGTTTGTGTTTGGGACCGTTCTTAAAAAACAAGTTCATTTGGTTTTTGGGATATTCTTTTAAGTTACATTTTTTTTCTTGTGGTTGTCTGACTTCCCCACCAAGAAACAATTTTGGTGGAGTGCTCAGGCTACTGCAAAATTTAGGCTTCTTGTAAAGCTGCAGCCTAAAACTTCAGACCATCTGGAAGTTTATACAGCAGCATTTAGGAAGTACTCTGGGCCAAACACCTTCTCTCATGGATTTTTCTCAGGATGCTTTAGTCAACTTCAATTTCTGTGAATTTTCTTTCACCCTGCATTAAAGCAATTACTGTATTTCACTGTATGGTAAAAAAAATTGGCCTCTGCTTTGAAGTTATGCCTCTGATTAGGCCAAGTTGAAAATGTTATCCTGATAGCTGTGTGCTCATTCCTGTCCCGTGCTGCTGGCTGCTGCCTCGCCTGTGTTGGGTTTTTGGTGCATTTGGTGGGGTTTTTTTTGACTCTTCATATCAGATTTCAGAGTTGCTTTGCATATGACTGATTAAGCTTAATGGATGTAATATATAGCTTTTAAAAATAACCTTCTTGCATAAATGCACATCATGTATTGAGTTGGTAATGTATTAGGAGAAGAAAAATAACTGAGACCTTATGACAGTTATTGTTTCCTTATTGAATTCAGAATATTGTGAAGGCAATTTCCTTGACAGGATCAACTCCAGAGCACTTACTAGTATGCTGATTATTTTTTTTTCCCTTAATCTACCTCTGACATAACCTTTACAAGCCTGAAATTAGAGACAATGACTACTTTATTTGCAACGTTAGCAAGCCTCAGTTAAAAAAAATCTGTTCTCTGTACAGAATTTGTGAGTGGGGAAGAGAAAAATCACAGGTTGTGACAAGTGAGCCACAAAGCCATTTTATTGGTTCCAAATACAAAACCTGTGCTTCTAATTGCTCAAAGCCTTCCATTAGGGTTTTTTTTTGGTTGGTTGGGTTTTTTTGGTGGGTTTTTGTGTTTGTTTGTTTTAAAATTTATTTATTTTTTTAATCTTTAATTTGAACTGTACAGTTTCAGTATCAAAAAAAAAAGGTGAGACATGGAAAACTCAATTCCTTCTGTAGCATCCCACATAATCTGTTTTTTGTTAAAGCAAAGATGATGAAAATTTCATGAGCTGAATTGTTTGGTCATGCTTCTAGGGGCCTTGGCCTTTTAGAAAGAGAACTTAAAGTTGGTACTTCTTATTATGAATAAAACGAGACTGGGTAGACCTTTGCCTCTCTTTACAGAGGGGGTTTATGGGCAAAAGAGATGTTTTAGTACCTGAAGCTGAAGCCTTTTGAGCGTGTATTGAGAGTGTGATGTGCTCTTGATCACACATTTAAACCAGGCAAACCTGGAGAGGAGCAAGTTGTTTGTAGAAATCTTCTGTAGGTTGTTCCACTCGTGTTCTGGAGCTGGTTCTGGGCTGTGGTAAAATAGGTGTTTTGAGTCACTCTTATTTCGTAGGCCTAGTGGTTTTCTAATTCCCAGTAGTAGATAATTTACAGTAGCCTCTGCTTTGCATCATTAGCCAATGACACAACTCTGTCAGTCTGGCCCAGTCTGTTGTTATAATGTTATTTTACCTCTCCTGATGGCTGTGGCTTAGTATGGAGGGGAGCATTTTAAGCAGAGCGGTGCCTGTTTTATTTACTATACCTGCTGCAAAATGACTTCATGATCTTCAAGCTTAAAGCTTTTTGCTTTAAGGCACCCAAACACATCTCTTGTTAAAAAAATGTTTGGATGTACAAAGGTGCAGCTGTTATCTCGCTCCTCTTTGTTCTCTCCGGTTCCTTGAGAGAAGATGAAACGAAATTCGGTGACAGGTAAGGATGTCTCACAAAACACGTGGAAGAAATGTAGCTTCCCATTCCATAAATTACTGTTGCTCTGCTCACCAGCTGCCTCTTATGATGTTTTATTGATGAATAAAAATGGTGTCTGAGGCAATAGAATGCCTCGCATCTTACAATACTGCCAGTTATAAAGATGTCTCCTTGAATAAATTTCACAATTAGAAAGTATTGACAAAAATATTCAATCTTTTTTACATCAAAATAAGCTCAAACATCTGCTGCCAAGTCAGACAATATCAACTAATCTTTTAAAAGTATATTTTTATTATACTGACAGATGCATGGCTGCATGACATAGATGTCAATTTAAGTTACTAGTGCCATTAATACTTGACAAAGACATGCTCCCAGAAGAATTTATGTTCTTAAATTGTTGTCAGATGAGTATATGCCAACAAAAAGTAACCAGTTATTCAGCTATGTTTTTAACAAAGCTAAAAGTGTGTTATCTCCAGAGACATCACAAAAATTGCTATTCACATCTTTCCTGTTCTCTAAATTCCTCAGTACTGACAGCAGAAAAAAAATAATTCCGTGCCTGCAAATGCCTGTTTAACCAACCCGTACAGACATCCTTCTGAACTTTTTGTGTGTTCTGGCTGGCAGGTTTTCAGTTTCATTCGTGGTGAACTTCTTCAGCCTTCAATTGCTTTCCTCTAAATTTCAAATAACCTCACTGTTTGGCAAGGATGCTGTTGTAAAGAGAACAGTGATGAAAATATTAATACCACAGCAGAGTTTCTGGTCTGCTTATTCAGTCAGAAAAGTGTTGGAAAGCGATGCAACGTAACTTATTTGGAAGGCTGAGATTTAAAACTTTGACGTCCAATTCTTATTTGTTAAATGTGCTGGTGTATTCATTATTAAAATTTGTACATTTTGGTAACCTGAGCTTTCATTGTGGGTATTCCATAATGAGCAACTAAGCTTACTTTAAATTCTTTCCTTCCAGGTCTTTTATTTTCTTTACTTTTTTTCCCCCCCCCTCTCTCCCTGCACTGGTTTTCTGGAAAGAATTTAGTTTCTTAAAGCAAGAGTTGAATTTTCAGGGTGCAGCAGACCCTGAGAACCCAGTTCAGTGGATTTATTTACTAGGGCTGTCCTGGTGCTGTTAAAAAGCATATATATCTAATCAATTGAAGTTTTAAGTAATTTGAAATACTGAAATTCTGGTTGAATCTGAGGCTATAAACATCTCATTAAGGGCTAAATTGTTATCCTTAGTGTTTAGATACTGGTTTTTTTGTTGAAGTGTGGGTTTTTTTTAGAGTGGATTTTTTTCTTAGAGATGAGGCTGAACTTTGTAGAAACACTTTTTTTCTGCTGATGGTCCAAATGTCCCTATTAAAAAGAAACCCAGAGCTGAAGGGCTGAAAGCCATCTGAAACACTTGTAGATGTATTTCTGTTCACTGCAGTGATACAGACTGTGAAGATGAGATCTGTCTCTCAGAATGCAGCATTCAAGACTGCTTTTAAAGCAGTGGTGATGCACAGCATCTCTAGAGCTGTAAATTTTGTCATCATGAAGCCACTATTTAAACCACAGGAACTGGTCCCCAGATATGGTGCTCTTTTTTTTTCTGGTGGGTGTTTTTTATTATTTTTATTTTTATTATTTTTAATTTTTATTTTGATTGAAGCTTATGTTACTGGTGTAGGCAAAAATAATTTAAAATTAGATGAACTCTCAGCTCTGTTGCCTCTTGCAGCCATTGCCTGTGATGTTTTGGATGGAGCTCTATCAGTGTGTCTGTATTTCTGGCTGGCCTGGCAGTCTGTAGTCTGCTGGCTGCCTGACCACTCTGTGTATGTATTAAAATAATATTTCAAGTTTGTATCGTGAGTAGATTTTCAGAGTTAATGGCCAGGAGTCTGTTGTGGACTGTAGTTTTTAAGGAGGCAATTTCAGGGAGTTTGGGCAGGTCATTTTGAAAGGGTGATACGAGTCTGAAATGAGGTGCAAGAGGCCTTTACTCACATTCCTTTGGAGCCCCTCTTACTCTTGTTTGCTTTCTTTTATTTTCCTTTGCCTTGGTAACTTGGTAGCAATTCAGTCTTCCCATTTCCTCTGACCCCAAGTCTCCTGGACCTTGAGAACCTCCTGCAGCTCTGGAAAAGAGAAATAAAGACAAGGGGTTAGCCAAGACGGATTTGCAATCCACAGCCATAAAATCATAGAGGGGTTTGGCTCGGAAGGGACCTTAAAGTTCATCCCATTCCATCTGCTGTGGGCAGGGACACCTTCCCCTAGATCAGGTTGCTCAGAGTTCCATCCAGCCCAGCTGGGAATGCTGCCAGGGGTGGGACATGCACAGCTCCTGGGGGCACAGGGTGGTGAGCTCTTCTACCTGAGGCCGGCCATGCCCTGAATGTCACCTGCAGGGAACAATTCGGACTCTGTCCAGTTGGGAGGTTAAAAACTTCCTGAGAACTTCTGCTGGTTGCTCATACAGCTCCCCAGAGCTGAACCTCTACAGCAGGAGCAGCTTCCAAAGTGTTTTCCAAGATATGAAGGTTTGGGAGCACCGATAAACCCGGAGGGGCTGAGAGGAGAGGCCGTGCTTGCTCCAACAAGGGGAGCTGTGCTGACCTCTGAGTGGGAGAAGATTCATTAGGTGCTAAGTGACAAGTTACTTCTGTAGTGCTGAGGCTTTCCCAAATGTGGAAAGAGGCTGTGTGTTTTATAGAACCTTTCAGGGAGAGTCTGAAAAATCTGAAAAGAAAGGTTCTTGCTTTTTGACATGTTATCTTTCTAGAAAAGAAGCTGTAAATATAAATCGGTCTTGTTCTTTCCTGGAATCATAAGAAAATGGTTTGATTTTCCTTCTATTATGCTAGTGAAATTTTTTTTCAAGAAAGAGTGCCTGTGAATTATTATTGCATTTTTAATAGCTGCAGTAGATGCATTGCAGCCAAAAATCCATTTGAACTGTTTTTACTGTTTCTATAGAGAAGTATGTGGTGCTGGCTTACATGTTATTAAGAAGTTTTTGGAAAGTATTGGCAAGATGAACATCATCAGGAAAACTTAATGAGAGAAACATAATTCTCCGAGAAGCCATTGAATGAAAGTTTGCAATGGGGATGTTGGCTGGGTGTCCAAAGAAACTTTTTTTAGTAATGGAAACTTTGGTAACAGGTTTTAGCTGCGTGTCTCCAGTCTCTTGAACATAACAACTGAAATCCTGGAACGTGACTCATGTGAGGATTAGAATAGTTTAATTGTAGGTGTATTCTACGGTGCTAAAAAGATGAGCTGGAATAGCAGGCAGTAGATGACACTTGGTTCCTTTTAGTTTCTCCTGATAAGAACTCTGCTGATTTCTATAGCAGAGAAGTACTTTTTACTGCAGGGAAAGTGATGTTACCTGGTACAGGAGGTCTTTGGGAGCAGCTGTAAAAATGCATGAGGCTGGTTTTGTTTGTTTCTCTGTTTAATAGTGAATTTCAGTCAGGGCAAGAATAAAATATAAATATAGCAAGATCAACGTTCTTTGCAACATGTCTGCACACATTTATTATTCCCATCATTATATCCTTGTCAAAGGCAAGATGTACATGGCAGTATTTGTTCCCTGCTAGCACTTTAGAGAGGATAGCCAAGAGATGTTCATCACTTATAGATAATGGTGGTGTTGTTTTTTCAAGTTTTCCATTTTGTGTCTGTTGCTCCAACCTTTCTGTGTCTCCAAACAGGCACTTCTTTGAAAATGGCTCCAAATCACTTTGTTTCAGAAAAAAATATTTTTTTTTTCCTGCCATCCCATTTTCCTTCATCTAATGTTCCAGGGTATTAGAACCAGACTTGGGTGAGAAAAATGCACAAGAACACCTCTCTAGGTCTTGGTTTCCATGATTCCTCAGTGACTGTAGGACAACTAATCCTAGAATGAGCAATTAATTAGTTTGCTTTGATTTGATATGGTCAGCTATGCTGGATATAAAGCTGCAATTTTTTTTTTCTTTAACAACATTGCATTTTGACTAATGTGTCTAATGTGGAAGTACTTCATGAGTAATGTAGAGGTACTTTCAAACACAGGTCTTGGCTGTGATGGAAAATCTGGCTTTCTGATGAAGGCAGTTTTACTGAAGCGTCAGGGAAAGCTGCCTGCAAATGTTTGAGCTGAAAATGGATATTAAGTCAAAGGTGTTTGTAGAATGTCTGATAAAGAAGAAAACAAAGATAATCACCATTTTATGTGTAAGTCTCAAGAAAGTGATGAAAAAACCCAACAGCAGGGAATTTGCTGTTCACAGACTTTAATTGAGGAAGCAGAGGAAATTGATACAAACAATGACATACAGAAAATATCTAATTTATTCTGTGTATCTTGCTATATACCCTTGTCCTGGAGCAGGGCATGGTTTGAGGTATCTGCTCTTCACTCATCAGGAAATAATAAGAAATACCTGTGTCTCTCCTTTATGCTCTTACTTTGTTTTAAATATATCCTGATACAACAAGGATTTGTTTCCCACAAATCTAAAGGGGAGGTTTAGAAGCTTAGGCATTCCTTCTGTTTCTGCCTAGGCAGTGAGAGGAAAATATTTGGCGTGGCTCCAATCGTGCTAGCTTAATTTGAAGGACCATCTTGTATCGCCGTGCTCTGAAAATTGCTTTCCATAAGTGATTTATCAAGTTCTGGCCTGGGTAGCTGGATGGTTACAGTGCTGAGTCAATTAAAGCCTGCTGAGGGAAATCCCAGCTCAGTTGCTCAAACCCTTTTACATCAATGGAGCCAGGATTTCTCTTCGTCATCCCCGAAGGTCCCATGGCGTGGAAAACAAGGAGAGATAATCAGAAGTTGCATCAGAAGTCTATTTAAGTTTCTCTACAGTGAAAATTTTTGAATTAATTTGGTAATCACAAAGGAGTATGGTTTATAGAATTATAAATGCAGGATTGTAATTTCATAACCTATTCAGTGCGTTAGCTTTAGTAATTGTATTATTGTTTTATTTATTAGCTTGCATTTTCAAAGATATTGCAAAGGTAAAGATTGTAATTTACAATAAGTGATTGTTTTTGCATGAAATCTTTTCGGGTGAGGGAAGAGTAGCAAAGTTACTGAAACAATGGAAAACCTCTTGTGAAACATCTTTTGTTTTGGTTCCATGTATATTTAGGAAGCTCAATGCTAACAATTCCCTTTTTGTTTCTCTTACAGCTAATTCCAGCCTTCTTGGAGGTGGAGGAGGTGAGTCTTTGCTTATTGCTTAATTCGTTCTTAAACAAACTTGAAATACATGCTGGACCAATGCAGAGGTTAGTTGGTTATAAAAGAATATAAGTTCAAAAGTTGGAAATATAAATTTGTGAGATGGAAAACTTCACCAAAGTCGATAATCTTTCCTATCATCAAGAGGTAAGGTTTGCAACTGCTGCTGAATTTGGTTTCACCTCTGGATCAGAGTAGGGGCTGACACGTATGTGAGGCTGACTAAAACATAAAGGAGCTGCTGAACTGCCTTACTCTGTGTTGTGTTTTTAAGTATTTTGGCTTTTTAATTTACCCCCAGGGGAATCTCAAATGTGCAATTAATAAACAAATTTAATAGAAATGCTGAAATACTAAAATACAGTAAAACGTAATTTTAGTAAATGGCTTTATCATTGTACATTTTAAAATTTTATTTTTATGGTTTAAACTTGGTTGCTTATCTTACTCTGTTTGCCAAAATAGTCAAGTAGATTTCAATACAAATCTTCGGTGCAGGTCAGAGACACTACAAACGTGTGTTCTGGTAGGGCAGGGATGCTCAAGTACATCTTTGTACAATCATTGTATTGCTTCCAAATACATGGACGCTGTTTTATTTTAGTAGATTGATGCTATTTCACTTTTGGTGTTACTGTAATACTGTGGCATGTCAAATCTGCGTGAGTGGTAACGATTCGGGAAAGACAAACCCATAAAGAGCTTGATCTCAGTTTTCAGTGACTTTCCCTGCCACCCAGAGGGAAATAAGAGAGCTCAGTTCTGGAAATTTCAGAGCGCAGGAGCGGTACAAGCAGCAGCTAATCTTCCTTCCTGGTGGGAGTTAAAAGAACTCTATGATCAGAGCTTACATATGTAAGGGTAAAGGAAAGGGCTCTGTAAAAAGACAGGAGATCTCTGTTGCTTTTGAAGCTGCAGGATAAGTCGTCAAAGCTTTTGTTTTAACTGAACAAACAGCTCTTATTTTGGACTATGAAAAAGTGCTTGACTACTAAATAAAATCATCTAAATAAAACCATTCACGTTCCTCAGCTGTGTGTCTGGACATTGAAGTACAGGGCAGCCTTACCTGTTAATCCTGTTGGATTAATCTGTTTCTTTTGATTTGAGTTAGTTGTTTGCAGTATACCAAATTTTTCTTTGTTTAAAAGATAATCCTTTAGGAGGTAATCCTTTGCTAGCTGTTCCTGTTTTTGCAGAGTGTTCCTGTACCTCCTCTCCAGCACTTGCTCCCAGCTGGTAACATCGGAAAAAAAAATATAAATCAATGCAAATGTTCAAATTCCAATCAGGTTCCCAGAGCACTGCTGCTGCTGAAAGGATTTGGCTATTAACTTTCTGTGTTATTTATTCAGCTGGACTGTACTTCAGAAGTTGATGTCTGTTCAGTGTGGCCCTTGATAATGTGGCTCTCCCCTTGCAGCAGATGGGGTGAGGCTGTGCCGTGGGTCAAGTTGGGATTTTCCCTGTATTTTATGTGTTAACAGCGGCGATTAAAAATACGTTCTCTCCCCTCATGGCAGGCTGAGGTGATGGCAGCCCAAGGTGTTGCTGTCCCTTCTCCTCATCTTCTCCTTCCCTCCCTCCTTTGCTCTCTTCCTCCCTCTTTCCTTCTTCCCTGACATGTTTTGGGGCTTTTACTGCCTTTATAAAAATCAGTCTCTTCAGGGCTGTGGGGAAGCTGCTGTGAGAGGTTGAGTTTGGTCACCTCCAGGCACAGGCTGCTGCAGCCCCCATGCCCAAAACCCCAATCCCACATCCTCTGACCTCTGGTGGAAGGATAACAATGCACCCTCCTGCTCGTGCTACAGATAAAATACCAAATATTTTGGTATATAAAATACCAAATCTGACACTTTTATGGCTTAGGGGGTGACTGCTCATGGCTGAGGGGCTGTGTTTGTGGAAGTGCCATCAGGCGCCCGTGGGTAGGGCAGCTGATCACCTCCGAGCACACTCACTTGGGGTTTCCAAGTTTTCTGGATAAAAATCCTGCGAATTTCATTGCCAAAGAACTCTAGATTTTGGACAGGCACCACAGGGTCCGTGTTTTGGAGAAGGGCAAAGCGTGTGGGGCCTGCAGGCCGGAGCCTGCTCAGGGGTACACAAAATGGAGGCAGCCCTGGCCAGCCACAGGCAGATGGAGCCTGGAGCTCCTGGCTTTTGGAAGAATAGCTTGGTACTCTCCACAGGCACTTTTATTCCCAGTGGAATGGTTGGTGGATTTTAAATCCTGGGTGTATTTTCTCTTTTATCCAGAAGAAAATGACGGTAGCACGCTGCGTGAAATATTGATAGTGAATTATTAAAACTTTATTATATACGTAAACACCAAGGCCTTCTTTTGATTGCAGATGCTGAATATTTATGATAATGCATAATACCAGTGTAGTTTCTCCAATAATGGGATTCAGATCTCCTCGGTAGTGCTCGTTAATTTAATCTCTCTGTCACTGCTGGAGGTATGAATACATGTCTTAGTTTTACAGAAAATGAAAACTGGAAATTTCCCCTTGTCCAAGCTTATGCAACAGGTGCTGTGATTCTGAGCTGCTTTGGAGCTGTTCCGTGTTTGAAACCTTTTCGCAGCTAAACTCAAATTAATTGGAAATAGTTATTTGCACATCCTGATCTAATACTTGCAGATTACTTTCTCTGAGTGTTAAAACCATTGTCTGGAAGAGACCTGCTCAGAAACCCAATAGGCAACAATGCTGTGGGTGAACACTGTGCACCAGCTTGCGAGTTGAGGGGCTGGTGGCTTTGGGTGGCTGCTGATCATCCCTGTGTCACCCGGGAGTCACATCAGGGCATCCCTGTACTTTGATTTCCCAGAGCCAGAGCAATGGTTTGTTCTTGCAGTCCCCATTTAAATGCCGTCTGTTCGTTTTCGTGACCATTTGGAATGAAGAGATAAAAGCACAAAAGATACCAGAAACAATTTTTTCTCAGAACTGTTTAATCATAAAATCAAGAAACCCACAATGGAGTCTTTAGTTAAATATAGATGTTGAAGGTTTCTTTCTGCTTTTCACATAACTCTGAAGTTTCCAGGATTTCATTATGAGTTTGGTGAGGGAGCCTTTTTTCTTTTTCATTCTTTACTGTTTTTAATAATTGATTTTTAATTAGGAGGCATATTTCACTTTCAGGGCCAGATTTATCACGCATTCAGCATCTCACTGCTAATAACTTGCATGGAGCATTATAACTTATTTGTGCATCGTGTATTATTCGTCCCATTATGTTCAACAGTGCAAAGGTGAAAATTGTGAAGAAAATTACCTGCATTTGGAGGGAGTGAAGAAAAACACTTAGTATTTTGAGAAAAAAGTAAGCTCTTCAAAAATGTGTCATGGATTTTGACTTCAGAAATTTAAGTGCCCTATTTTTCATGGCAATGTTTTTTTCTTTACACTCTTTTACATTTGTTTCAAGGAATTAAAGCATATGATTTTATGTACTTTATTCAAGCAAAGTGAGCAAGAGCTGAGGCTTGTCCTCCCTTATGGCTTTGTCTGTAGGGATTTTTTTTTTTTTGGGTATTGTGTGCTGCTGTTCCCACCTAACATTCAGTTATTTCCCTCATGGTTCGTTTTTCCTGTACTTGATTTGCTGACTGTAATCACATTTTTGTTACATGCTGATTTCTCTATTGGCTTGATTTCTTTAACCTTAAATTGAGAGTCTATTTAATTCTGGATTTTTTTTTTTTACCCTCATAAGATTTTGTTGCCTATGCTAGAATTTGGGAAGGAGACATCACCTTTTAGTGTGTCCTGTTTATTACGAGCATAGTTTCTTTCAGCTCTGTACTTAAAATGGGTAATTTTGTCTTTACAAACTCAGAGAGAGGGCAGATTATATTTGAAGTCTCTTGGAAGCATCGTTTGCACCCAGTTTAAGTTGGTTGCCCCAGAAGCTCTGTCCGCTTTTCTGTTCCTCTCCATCTCTCTCTTTTTTTTTGGCCAAGTGTAACTGTTTTTTTCCAAGGTCTTTTGCAAGCATGGAAAAAAATTAATTCCCATGTAGCCATAAGTATTTTAGCATATCTTAAATGTAGACCAGACCTGCCTGTCTGCCCTGCCAAGATACAGTTTGTAGGCCCAGTTTAAACAATTCTTATGGCGTGGGGAACTCGTGTTCACGGTCACAGCAGGAGCTGGGTTTCTCTGTCCTTCATTGCATAGACTCCATTTTGAACTTGGGATTTGCTGCTTTCACATCTGTGCTAGGTTATAATAGTGACAAAAAGTATGTTTTCTCCCAAAAGAAATTACCACAGACTGACTTTTGTCCTGGAGTTGTGTCCTTTCAAATGTGTCAGCTGCTGTTTGCCAGCCACCCTGTCTATTTGTCAATTAATTGTGAGCTAATGAGCTAAAAAAATCTAGTGATTATCCAGCCAGTAGTGTCAGGAAGGAACAGCTGACATAAATATCTTGACATCCCTCCCCTTAGCCAGGAATAAAATTTTATTCTCATGGCTGGGTCTTAGGTACATTACTCGCCATGTCCAGCCATCTTCTGCTAGTTAAATCTCTAGCAAAAAACCAAACCAAAAAACAAACAAGAAAAGAGGTTTTGCACATTCTTAATAGTAACTTGACAGTAGTTTACTGAATGAATATTAATGACACTGAGAAGTGAAAGTTGTACAAGAGAAAATTGGAGGCAGGAATGAGACAAGTTGCAGAGCACCCTGTAGCCAAATTTGTAACAGCAGAAGCCTTTAAATACCAGACTCGCCCTCCACTCACCCATTCAGAATGTGTAACAGGAAGAAGACGAGCCTGTTTTGTCCTAAACCAGGACTAGATGCTGTCTGTTTTGGATTTCACAGGGCTTGGGTTTGATATTTACATAATTTAAATGCAAGTGAAGCAGGGGTTTAAATCCAAAGTTCAAATTTGTGCATGATGTGGGCAAAACATGAAACGCATCCCGTGAGAGGGAGAAGAAGGAGTTTGGGAAAGGAGCACTGACAGGATTCTTTCATCAAGAAAATAAGCGTTATTATTTGGTTTGGTGTTTGTTTTTTTTTTTAATGTCACTCTGTTGGCGTGTTCTCGTATCATGTCAAATGCATTTGTCAGATCGGGGCGTGCTCACAACAAACGGCTCCATGGAACAAATGTGCTTCATCTGGGATTTCAGCTATCTTCAAAAGCTCTCAGTTGCTTTGTGCACTGCCTAGTCATAGCCTAGGTATGCAGATAATGGCTATGAAGGTACAAAGATCTTCCTGGTGAATAATGACCATGAGAAGAACTGATAATTTAAGGCAAATGGCCATTTCCCTTTGTTGCTAATTAATCCCTTTTTGCTGGAAGATTGCTGCTGCAATACTGTAGGGTTGTTAAAGTGTTTTATCTCCTTTTACTATTTGCATGCTCTTCTTTTTCATCTCTGTAAATAGAGTGGGTTTGAGAGGGCTGAATCCACAAGTTCCCCCACTGTGACAGTGTATCAGCCAATTAAAATGTTAATATTTATGTATTTTTTTTCTGCACAGCTGTAATAGTTCCATTGGTAGGCCAGTAGCTCAGGGTAGACTGTAACCCTTTCAAGGTGTTTGGTTCAGCCCAAAATCTTGTTCTTCATGAGCTTTTTGTTGTATCAGATCAAAGCAAATAGGTTTCTCAGTAATTTAACATCTTTTACAGAATTTATTCAAACTTTCTATGCAAGCAAAGTCTTTCTTTACAGGTCAGTTTTTCTCTTTCTTTCTTTCTTTCTTTCTTTCTTTCTTTCTTTCTTTCTTTCTTTCTTTCTTTCTTTCTTTCTTTCTTTCTTTCTTTCTTTCTTTCTTTCTTTCTTTCTTTCTTTCTTTCTTTCTTTCTTTCTTTCTTT